>DWKL01004609.1:0-10467 GCA_018249415.1 Phareas burnsi
AAAATAATAAAAAAAAAAAATAAAAAAAAGAAAAATAACTATAGCAAAAAGTTTATAAATAAATAAAACATACGTGTAAATTAAAAGCTATCTTTTACAGCCAAAGATAATAAGGATGGCAAGTTGGAACCGTGTAAACCAATACATAGGCTGGAATGGAAAACGTCAAGAACAGGGTAAGTTTGTGATCGTTCGGTGTGGTCTGTTGCCGAGAGCGGTGTCCATCACGATATACACGACGAAAAGAAGAACATGACATTAAAGTTAAAAGAAACAAAAAATCCGGCTGCAAATACACTTAACTAAAAAGAAAGCCAGATGTCTTGATTGCAGACACTGTATTTAAATATTACATCCACGTTCCGGTCACTCGCACAATTTAGAACATAAAGACATACATATGTATACTTGACACTTCTTCTGGGATAGTCGGGTAGTACCAGTGATTGAGTCACGTATATGGCGTTGAATATATTAAAGGCACCGTTTTATTTTTTAAAGTTTCAATATACGGTGTCATTCGCTCTCCGCAGACGAATCTAACGACATCTCGTAGACCACGGCCCGTGCCAAAGATATATATATATATACTCTAAAAACATAAGCCTCCTGTCGCAGTAATAAACGTCATAAATTCCATGCATAAACGTACAGTAGATATTTTTGGCTATGCTCAGTTACAAGTGTACCAAGACCTTTATTAAGAAACGATGTCCTTTTTGTTCGAAAAACGTATGGGAGGCGCAAGAAAGAAACGAATCGATCTTGCCTGCAGCCATCCATAAGAAGTCCCTCCCCGACAGAATTAATCTATCAATCTGCGGACCTCTCGGTTTTTACCTGCCGATAAACGTGTACCCGTAAATTGAACGGGCCGAGATCATTACTTACAGCGAAAATGTTATAATAGTATTATATATAGCTTGTAAATAAAACCACATCTGATTGATGATTGTATCATCAATCTTGGCCAAACTTATTCCCAAACTCCAAATGAAAAAGAGATTTCAAATCGCTATTTTAGTAGTTTTGTAATTTTTTCCTTCCATGTGTGTAATCTATGTAGAAGAAATAATAATGACTTAATATTTTGGATTGCAGGGAGAGTTTAGTAATATTCTCCGGAGGCCTGCCCACTGACAAGGCGGGCCGGACCCACAGCATCACAGTACTTAATGGAAAAAGCACCACAGTTTTGGAAATGGAACACAGTGTTGTCGACTTCGTCACATTATGCGAAAGTCCACACGCAGCTGGTAAGTTCTTGAATTAACTTTAAAATAAATTTTAATACAAAACTTTTTAAAATTGAAATTTCGTAACTTTAAGAGAAAGGAGCGGGTACGTACCCCTCTTGTACCCCATAAGGGCGAAGTCTCAAAAGGAAACTCATATTCAAATAAAACTAGGTTTATTACATTCGACTTTTCTCTTGTGAATAAAATTCCTCTATCGACGTGAACATTTCCTTTTATGGTGTTTAAAACCGTTTCTCTTATTGTCCTTCTAGACTACCAAGAACCTTACGCGATCGTGGTCCTTCTGCAGAACGACCTGGTGGTGATCGACCTGCTCTCGCCCGGCTACCCTTGCTTCGAGAACCCCTACCCCATGGACATACACGAATCACCCGTCACCTGCTGTTCCTATTTTGCTGACTGTCCTTCGGACTTGGTGAGTTTAATTTACCACATATTGTGCGACGACGACTAATCGGATATATGGTGCGACGCCCAGGTCACTGCGATGTGGAGAAGGCAGCGATAAACTGTCGATTTTGAACAAAAATAGAGATCCGCTTGTTTACTTTTTCAGATCCCAGCATTCTACTCGGTGGGTCGGCAAGGGAACAAAAAGGTGGCGGGTTTCAGCGAGAAACTTTGGCCAATCAACGGAGGCGAGTGGGCACCCGCCTCCTGCTCTTACAGTGAAATCATTCTTACAGGGTAACTACAGTACCATCTCATAACCCAAAGTATTGCTCATTCTTTTTCCTATTTTGATGTTAAAGATGCTAGTTAATCAGGTTCTCATAAACCTTTTCTATCTGTTTCCAGCCACGCGGACGGCAGCGTAAAATTTTGGGACGCAAGTGCGGGGACTTTACAAATTTTGTACAAATTAAAATGTTCAAAAGGTAACTTCTCGGCGTTTATTGTTATGAAACTCGTTACCGAGCTTCCTGTGCTGTGATCGATGTTCGAACACAATATTACTGTAATTGTTATGTCGGAGGCAAACCCGTCAGAGGTCGGCCTTATAATTATAATGTTAAACGCTGCTGAATATTGATATGTTGATATGTAGTATGCGGTAAGGCCTTGGCCCTTACGTGAGCCATACCAACTTAATTCTCAGGGGCACCAATGCATCTGTGACCGATCTCAGTGGGCAATACAGATGTCAGTGGGCAGCAGTGTACACTTGCCACTGGGCGGACTGCATGCTCTTTCGCCACTTCTATCTTGGCGAGTCGCTTGGTATGACAATAACTGTACCAGTCTGACCCGCAGTTTGACAAAAGATTGCGGGTTCGAATCTCGACCAGCCAAATATCTTAATAATAAATTTAAATTTGTTTTAAATCTGGGTTTTTTTATGCAAGGAGAATAGCAAATAAGTATGTAGGCTACCGGATGTTAAGTGATCACTGCAGCTTATGGTCACCCACAACTAACCTCAGTAAGGGCTTAACTCCATCGTCGTACATCACGTAGACCGTCACAAGGTGCATGCGTCACACCTCCTGAGGACTAAGATGATCGCCTCGCTATAAGTGTATTCGATAACCGTTCCTCTCCAACCACATATTATACATAAGAATTGCTTCGGATCGTGCAAGCGGTGGTGCTGTCTTCGCGGACAATCTAAAGTTCTACCATCTATTAGACTTGGGTGTTTGCGTTCGCGTTTTCATGTGTCCACGGCACTCACGTCAAGAGGAGTCCTAGTGCGGGGCTACAAGTGTAGAAAGCGTTATTACGCAAAAAACCTAAAGCAATATATTCCAAATTTGTAGTATTCGAGCGGCGCGGGGGCGGAAGCGGGAGCGGCGGCGGCTACGAGGAGGAGACGCCGCTCGCCATCCAGCACGCCGCGCTGTGCGCCGAGTCGCGGCGGCTGTGCGTGGCGCTGCCGCACGGACACGTCGTGCTCTTCAAGTTTCGGAAGACGGAAGTCCACTCTGAGACCCATGTGAGTGGATCGATAGTATATACGGAGCGTTTACCAATGATATAGCGCAACTGAAAATTGAAACGATTTAAGAAAACCTCTTGAAATGGAGATCTCGAGTGAAAACAGTATTACATATCTTAGTCGAACAATACAAAATATCAAACTGCAAGAATACCCTCCCTTGCGTAGAAACATCGACAAGAAGAAGTATTAAAAACAAATGCAATTGATATTTTCTATTGAATACATTTTTTCTATTGAATACATTGTAAACATGGCGACAAAATTTCAAAAACAAGTTTATATCCGGCGAATACTGATGGTCATGTGTCATCCTGATATACAAAGTTTCCTCTCTTACATTACTCTTACATTTTAGTACCTATTTCATGTATATTAAGTTATCGCAGACATTTTTAAGTATTTTGATTATAAAGGTAGTCAGACGGCAACGCCCTGAAAACAGTTCGCATTAAGCATGTATGAACGCCACGCGTGCTTCATCATCAACAATCTATAAATGTCCCACTGCTGGGCACGGGTCTCCTCTCAGAATGAGAAGGGTCAGGTTATACTCTACCACGCTGGCCGAGTGCGGTTGGTAGACGTCACATACCTTCAAGAACTTTATAAAGAACGATGTTTTTCTTCACCGTTGAAACAAGTGATTATATATGTTCTAATACGGACATAACTTCGAAAATCCGAGGTGCCTGCTGGATTCGAACCCCGCACCTCCAATGTGAAAGACCGCAATGTTAACCACTAGATTATCACTGGTATACCATTTATAAAATCTTCAATAAAATATTTATTCTCAGTTTATCACTCAATTAGGACGGGAACCCTAACACAAAACATATTTAAATATAAAATGTTTACATTTAATATAATAAAAATATCATTCATATTTAGTGGGTACTTTCATACCTTAATAATGAACTACACAATTAAATATGGTATTCCACAGGGAGGTACATTTAAGTCCAACCATATTTCTCTATAATGTGTATAAATAACATTATATTCACTAAACATTTGAACAAAGTCACCTAACAATGTGGTCATGTTTCGATTGCAGGTATTAGAAATTCCAGTGATATCCGACTCGACGGAGGAAGAAGCGTCCCCCGACGTGGAGGGCAGCCGCTCCGCCTCGTTCAGCCGCGGCGGCGACAGCGCCGAGGGCGACGGACGGAGAGTCAGTTTTATATTATCTGTATCTAGAGAGAGAGAATTTAAAAAATAAACAGGCCTGCAACCTGTACCTTGTACGTTCGAATAAAAAAAATATGATAACAATATTTACTAATGATAATGATGATGATGATTTAAATTAAAAAAAAGAAGTTTCTTCTCAGACTGTGAATGTTCGTGTATGAGTGGTTTCTGAGGAAATTTAGATAATATTTTGTTATATATTTCCATGGTGGCCTAACCATAGATTTAGAATGTATTAGTGAAAAATTCTAAATCAGTGATCCCAACTGTGTTACCTACATTTTGATGTCGATAGCTTCACACTTAACAAGAGAACTAAAACCTTCTCTTAATAATTATTGATTGATAAATTTCAAGGGAGCTAGACGTACCTTCACCATGTTTAAATTTAGGCCAATAATGTTATTACGATCATTTGTCTCGTTCTCGACGAACTATAACACATTAAAATGCAAAAAATCTCAAAATATAATATAAATGTAACGAGATGAATGAGTAACGCTCGTTCCGCCGCGGCCGGAGCGACGGGGGCGGGCCGAGCGGCGGCTGAGTGCGCGCGTGTGTCGCAGGGCTACCTGTGGGGCTGCGGCGGCGCGGGCGCGCTGCGCGTGCGCGGCGCGGCGGGCGCGGGCGGTGTGCGGCGCGCGCCCGGCTTCCAGGCCGCGCTCGTGGCGCTGCAGCACGGCCCGCCGCACCCCGTCGCCGCGCTCACCATCAACTCCTCCTACGGCCTGTGAGTGCACCCGCCGCGCCTTCTGTGCCGTCTCCTTGTCGTTGACTTCTCGACGTGGCCAATCGGAAGGCAGACAAAAATACTTTCGGCATTCCGTTAGCCGCATGACACTGTAAGATCGGTATCTACTTCGAAGGGACATCTACTTAGAAACATTTTGATTGATTCGATTTCATAGTAATGTTATCGGGCGCTAATTCTTCGGTGGTCGCTGTCGCTCTCATTTGTTCTCACGCAGACATGTATCGAACGGCAGACGCACGTATCGAAACGGAAAGACACCGGCAACGACAACGACGCACGCGAGAGACCTGCGACACGATTAATAATCGCACATTCACTCAACCGACATAAAACGCTTAACTTGATCGGGCGCGTGAAGCGCGTCTCTTTCCCACTTCCATGGCGTTCATGTCGTTCCTTAGGAATTTCGATCAACGCAATACTTCGATGTGACAGAATGGCGTGGGGCGGCGAGCGCGGCGTGGTGGTGGTGGACGTGTGGCGGCGCGCCGTAGTGGCGGCGCTGCCCGCCAGCGCGCTGTACCTGGCGCCCGACCACCCGCACCCGCACCCGCACCCGCACCCGCGTTCGCCCGAGCTCGACCAGGTGCGCCCGCCTTCCCGTCCGCGTCCACCGCATCGGGCCGCGGGACGGCCGATGACGCTCGTGACGGTTGAAACGAATTATCGTATTTTAAAACGTTCGACGCGACCTCGTCATCGATCGTCTCGGGGATTCTTAACGTATCCGGATTATCATTACCCTACTGCGCAAGTTGCAACTCCGGTGCTGCTCTTCAATGAGGAATATTGATTTGTCACGATTTAGTGCGTTCACTCATACGAGTGGGCTAAGATGCAATTGTACAATCCTCGATCTTAATTATTCTTCGATTCAATGCTCGACACCCGTTAGAAAACAAGTGATCGGGAACATACATTAACCATTTTATCAGCTTTAATCCAAAATGTAATAAGGCATTCAATAATTTTCATCCACGGAGCAACGAAAATGTAAGCAACGAAACTGTTCCCTTGGAACGGCTCGCCACGGTGCGCGCCGGACCGGAGTTGCAAAATGCGACGTGTGATAAAAGTGCAAAGCCTGGTAGTCTCCCGCGGAGGAGAGTCTTTCGCCGTAGCACCGATACACGTAGCGCGCTCGTGTGTGCCGATATCCACTGACGTTTCAAACATATTTGGATGAAACAAACAGACATTCAACAGTCACGACTTTATTGTTCTTGTCCGTGGAATTGTATTTTACGAAACTGAGTCGGTTCCCACTGCAGTGACAGTCCCGGCACATATTCTGGTACAAGGTACAACGGGTGTGAGCAAACAGTTCCACGTCTGAAGTGGTAGCGCACCGGGACTGGCGCCGCGTGCGGCCGCCCAGTCGGCACATACGACGTCCTACTCCGAACTGTGATATAATACGTGTTCCGACATAGATCGTCACAGGCCACCACCGCCGTTTGGAAACGGCCGCCCGCCTCACAACTTCAGTCGATTTGCGATGGAAAATAATAAACAATGCCACGAGTGTTAACAATAGATGAATATATACCGCAGGCCCTACATGCACAGAGCCCGCGCACCCGCAGGGAGCTGCTGCATGAGCGGCTCAGTTGATTTTGTCAATTATGTAAATAAAATAAATTTTTGATATCGACTCGCTGGAAATGCCGTTATTTTATACAGTGTATTCTGCGACGGCAGGATTAATGTAAACACCTACTTGAATACCGAATAATCAATCAACATAATAATATTCCGATCGACATCCTTAGTGAGCCCCGATATTAATTTCTTTCCCTTAGAATGTGCGAGTCATCTGCTCTATCATTCTCAGTCCTAACTAAGTTTCTGTAAAGTCTTCGTAGTTAAACATCTACTTAGTTGACCCTAGTTTTCAGAACCATACCTTTACTATTGAGATAACTATGAATTCCTTTCTTATTTAACCCAAATCTGTGGGTTTAAAAAAAAATCCATAATTTTGAGTGCTACCTTTTATGTTACCCATGTTACCTGAACTTGAATATTACAATCAATCTCTATATAAAATTAAAATTAACTAGACTATCTAATTTTAAAAATACGCATTGATAAGTATTGAAATGTATAAATATCTAACATTATTATTCGCTAACCGAACCAGGACGTCACGATATCCAGCTACTACTTAGAGCACTTGAAGTAAAGATTTCTCGTGGCGGATATCCTAAGGTCGCTTAACGATTCCGCGAACTCGACAGCTGCACGGATCGGACGCACTGTCTTCCGAGCTTTAACATAGTGTGCACGTTTATAACAATAGAGACAACTTTGTGCGGCGATCTTTCACATTAGTTTTAATTTGCATTTTATTTTTTATATACATTTTGTTTTGCTGATCAGAAAGAATAAATATCGTGGTGACTTGACCACGTGCTGGTTAAATTCTCTCTGGTCGTATCCTAATGTATTTTGTCTACTGTATCGTTGTTGTTATTTTTTTATATTTTATTTTTGGTGTTATTTAGTGCTAGCGGCGACCCTAGCTTATCCCAGTAGCGACATCTGGCATGGCATTTAGACTTTCTTACTCCCGGCCTCTCTTCACTATTCTTCCACGCATATACTTCTATGTAGATTAAACACCGAATATCACTCGACAGGACGTTTTTTATTTACTTTTTTTTCCTTTTTTTTGTAAGCTCGCAAGGAAAATATTAATAAATTAATAAACGTTTGAGTAATCGCATCGAAACATTTTGTTGCTAATTTTGATCGCTCACAAACAACTACTACTTGACGACTATATGTAACGGTTAGAGAAGTCGAATCGCCAAGCAGTAGTTACGAGAAAGTCGCCTCGGGACAAAGTGCCATACCGCGTCCGCAACTCTCAGCCCCGGGCAGCTCCGGTCGCGCGCTAAGCCCAAAATGATGTATTCCCTCCCCTGTGTCCCCGAAGCTCGAGGAGTCACCGGCCAGCCCCGACCCCGTCGACGAGCCCCCGCCCGACCCCAAGCTGGACGCGCGCCGGAAATCAACTCCCTGGAAGAACTTCAACCTTAAACGACAGCTCTCTAAAGTCGATATGAAATTCAAGGCCGCCTTCACGACGGTCGAAAACGCCGAGGAGGCCGCCGAGAAGAGTAATTCACAGTTCTATTGCGACACGACAGACAAGAACGATACGGCGCCGGAATCCCTCGTCGAGTCTCCGGAAGGCGAAGAGAGATCTCTCGAGGCGCCGTTAGAGGAGGAAGACAAATCTCAGCTTTCGTCACCTTTGAGGGTCTGCTCGGACGTATTCGAAAGAATGCACCGGGAATTACAGGAGAAACGTTCCTCGGACGTATACGATAGGATGCATAAAGAACTGCAGGAGAGGTGGCAGGACAAGGAAAGAGAGGAGGCCGCGCCCGACGCGTCGCCCTCGTGCGCCGCGGAAGAGGAGAGGGCCCAGCGGCCGGACAACTTGCCGCTGTTCGACGAGGAGGGGCGGCCCACGCGCCCTCCGCGCCAGAAAGGAAAGAAGAAGGACGATAGCACCCGAGATCAGAGGGATCAGAGATTGTTGTCAGTGCCAAATATAAAATACAGCAAGCAGGAATCCGTAAAAGACTTACGGAAGAAGCAGCCGCCGCCCCAACAGTCGCAGTCCTTCGCGGGAAATCTGATGCGGCGATTCAGTAAGTACCAACTCGGAGCCTCATCTCACCTCACGTCAGTCACCGGCCCGTGGGTCCGTAGCACTAGCCCTCATGTATCATAGTGTAGTTACCGTTGCTCTCGGATTGGATTGGAATGGTAATGATTTGGCCAATTTTGATATCGTTATTACTAATACTGTAGATATGGTTTCAACCAAATTTTGCCTCCTAGGTGGTTAGTAGTTAGTTCTGTTTAATCATAATAAAGAGGTGTGAACTAAAGCATTTTACGAAACGACTAACGGCAAACTTAATTCGATCAGTTTCACTAGTCTTCATGAGATATTAATGAGTTTTATGAAATCGATTTTCATGCTTTGCGCTTTTTGTGATATTTGGCTTTTTATTTATTTTGATTTATAATAATGTACTATAAATATTATAAAGCATTATATAATTATGTATACGATCACCTGTACAAATGCACTTTCGACAGAAATATTTGATGACGTAACAGAATCCATAACATGGCGTTAGGTTACTCAAGTGTCTGTTTTCTATTCCCAAGGGCAAGGACTCATCCGACGAGGACTCTAACTGCCTTAAATATCTTTTCGCTGATATTCTCGGTAATTCATTAAATTAATTAATTAAGTAACTGCATAACGTAGGCGTTTCGATCTCTATGTTGTCGATGTCCGTTTGAGATGATGTTACAAGCTAGTGACAGCTACCGTAGTCGTTACTAGCGCGCACCCTAACGCTTGATAGCTTCACATCAGCCCATGGTCCGAGCGAGCGGCGCGGCCGGGGACGTATCCTACCAATTCCCGCCCATCCCGACTCCAGCCTCCCTCGATTATGACCGATCTGCTTTCCCCAGGAGAGTTTGTAGCGAGACTTTGCACAAGGAACGAAACGACCGAGGCGGAGCGAGCGAACGAGCAAGTTGTAGAAGTGCCCAAAAGGATAGGTATGAAACTTGAGAGTTGAGAGGACACACACAAAACTAACCGGCTAACAGCGGACCGTACTCGTCCCTCCACTAGACCACACGCTGATTAATCGCGACCTCTGGGCACGGTCCACGCTACTTTTAACTCCTGTCTCCCGTCTGTCGTAACAAGAAAAAATCGGATCTGTGTTTGTGATTATTATCATAATTCGGTGAGGGGTTTTGGCTTCGATTTAAGTTCTTTTAATGTTTCATTCGCTTCGTCGCCGTATAGGTGAAAAGGATTTCTCGGGCTTTAAATGAAAAGTAAACCTAAAGAAATATTAGCATTTGTACTTTCTTTACGAAACATAGGTATAGGTAGGTAGGTAGGTATACTGAAGTCAACGTACTCGAATTAATGTAAAAATTAATATTTAGGAGCGTCATTAAACGCTGTAGACACGACATGGTATGCAAAATTGACCCTTCGATGTGTGGTTATTTTCGCGTGCGTGACAAGTATGACGTAGGTGCACTTATAAATTATTCGGGGCTCGGGTTTACATGGGGGCGGGAGCGGCGCGCGGCGATCGGTGGCGACGGCGGTGGCGGTGGCGGTGGCGGTGGCGGTGGCGGACAGCTGTGTTGTGTTGTAGATGAACGGGCCCCGTTAAGTGGTCACCAATAAGCCAATGGACACCCACATCCAACCCCAAACAAAACCGAAGTTCCGTTTAAGGTTATATATG
>DWKL01004610.1:0-10467 GCA_018249415.1 Phareas burnsi
GGTTGGTCCATGGGCTGCAGTGACCACTTAACATCAGGCGGCCTGCATGCTCGTTTACTTTACAAACATAAAAAAAATAAACAAAAAAATATAAGGCGGGAATAGGTATGGCGGTGATGTCTCCACGGTTGAGCCGCCGAACGTTCAGATGATTAAATGTAATTTATAAACAGGCGCGGAAACGTGCGGCGCCCCGCGGCTCGCGTACTATAGGTTACGATCAACGAAGCTAAGCCACGCGCGGTCGGCAGTCAAATGGGTGACCGCTAGTGGGTAAATTTCATGCGCGCTACCGTGTTTCGGAGAGCACGTAAAGCTGTCGGTTGCGGTCGCTGTCACTGAATAAGTCGTTAAACCTTGTCGGAAGCCTTGTGGGTAGTTTGAAAACATTCGACATGGGTTGGCACTAACCCGTATCTCCACCGATCCGCATTGGGGCGGCGTGGAACAATATGTTCTAATCCTTCCCCAGTTGTGGGGACAGACCCGTGCCCAGCAATAGGACATCAAAAGGGTTGGGGCCAATTCACAGAAGTGCCTACTCGATACCTAAGCATCGCCGGCTAGCGACATAGGATTAATTATAGTAAAATTATATACCAAAAATAATAAATCATTATTGAACACTGTTTTTGCAACGGAAATTATTGTATCTTTTTGGATCTCTCAAGCACTTTATAAGGACTAGATAAGAATTATGTTATTCCACTTTCGTTTTACAGCTCAATAAAATATTTGAACTGAATTATTTTTTTTATTGTTTATTTTCTGTTTTTCCTCCTTCAAATCCTTTTAATCTGTTGCCTTTAGCGGTTGTCGCGGTTTTCACATTTGATTAGGTGGACTGATGGCCTGAGAAGGGCTACGAGTAACCGCTGGATACAGAAGGCACAGGACGGGTCTGAGTGGGGCCAACCAGGGGAGGCCATGTCCAGCAGTGTACCTGCAAAAGCCAACGATGATTAGTATGTACTACTGTACTGTACTGTATATACTTACTGTATTAAAATTAAAAATATATTGGATACCATTAATGCAACTTGGTTTCAGGTTGCATATAGATGTTGCAGTATGATAGAGGTTGCAGTGACTATTTTCAAGTTGACTACGGCAGCTAATATTCGAAACCAACCACCCGTGCGGCGCGCAACACAACAGGCGTGTTTCAGTACGGCGGCTACACACACCGTGTGCGTGCGAGCCGCACGGGTGGCGCGGACAGTAAAACAGGACAGATGCGTTTGCCGCAGTCAATGTGTTAACTGTGGACTGTGTTGCCCTTTTATGGACTATACACCTATACACTTGCTTCTGTATATCGCCACCCTTCGTTATTATTTGCTGCAATTAACATAATTTCCAAGGAACACATGCCCAGTTGCCTTCAAAGATGAAAACACAAAACAATATTGCTTTCATATTATAATTTTATTCATATATCAATAAATGACAACATTAAAATGGAAACTTTAAATTCCGTCAACAATAACATTTGATTTATTAAGATTGAAATGCTGCTCAGTGAAATTACGTCCGTCATATCTCTATAACACGAAATTAAAACGATAGTTGGCACCGTCGGCTTCATTTCGCACTTGCATACTTACGCGAATGTTACATAATGCACACATAAAAAGAATAGTGTTAGTTTCAATGAGATATCTCGGAATTCTGAAAAGGTCTTCATCAATACCATCACAATTTATAAACAGATTTAAAAAAATATAGATAAAACATTTTCTAAAAACGTGAAGTTAAAACATATTCTCTTTAAATTAGGTTACCATTTCAAATAATGTATTTATAACCTGACATCTTAAATATATAAAATTACATGGTAGGATATACAGTTTATCCGTCAAACTTTAAAAATTATATTTTATCTGTTACGTAGCCATTTTTCGCAGGTTCTAACAGCATTTCAACCTTATTACCCTGATCGACGGTGAAGTAAACCGACTAACTCGGCGGAAATGCTCGTCGGGGAATATTGTAGGTTTACAATAAGCCTCTCTAGGTCGAAACTAATCGAATCAAATCGAATCTTTCGCGCCCCTCCCCTGTCTTCTTGCCAAAAACTAAAATCAAACCAAAACACGCCATTTCTCGTTCGATCAAAAAACGATTGGATAAATTTCGATTAACTAATTTTCGTTGGTTATTTTCTTTAGGTGTTGTGCAAATTAACCTACCTAAATAATTATATTCTTCCTTAGAGCAACATGGTATGTACCAGGCTTTCCCCAGTTGCCGTCCCCCATACAAAAGGTTACAGACGAAATTTTTTATGTCCAAAAATCTACTAATCTAGAAAACGGAACATTTGCTACACTGGGGTAAATTATAGATGAAGGTAAAAAGCAAGGAAAGAAAAAAAATCAGACCCATCGTACCCTCGCACGCTGAATTCCATGAAACCACGGAAGTAACAAACGGGCAAGCAGGTCACTGGATGATAAGCAGTCAGTACCTCCCGTGGGTATATATACATATACCTGCGGAGTAGAACCACGGCAAGTTCTACCATCATTCAAATCTGCACAGTTCACGGCAATCTGTAACACTAGTGCCTTCCTTAGCTATAAGTTATTTTCGCGGTGGAATCAAACAGTAAAAAACATTTTTGCTCACTCGCCCGTCGATCAAAGGCATTGAACATTACATTTAATAATATATAATTATTGTTACAACTTACTTTAAAACGTTATCTCTAACTACTGAAACCCATTCTCATTAGGCACACCGTTAGCATCACACAGTACCATTATTATATCAATATGAATAATACTTATGCATTTACAAAATGAGCATTTCAATAATACCTATTGGATTATGTAAAGGTTTTATTATCTGTGTTCCCTATAAATGCGCGAAGAATATTAAAAGATGCACTCGTCTGAATAGTAAACAGGTAAAGTTAAGGCCACACTGCGTTTTTTGTTTTGCGTTTTTTATCCGCAAGTCATCTCCATGATATAATTATAGTAATATATGGAATAAAAAAAAACAAAAAAATTTAAGCTAATATTATCGCAGAAATTATACATTCTAATTATGCAACGAGTACTCACGATATGCTGTTTTTTGAACTGTCGGTATTTCGACCCAGTTGCATGGATCGTGGTCCCGACGAAAATGCGGAAGCAGGGCCTCTCCCTGCCTCCCTCACTAGAGGAACTGGGTCGAAATATCAGCAATAAAAAAAACGCATATCGTGAGTACCCGTTGCATACTTAGTATGAAAAATCAACAATTCTTAAAATTTTAAAGACAGTACGAAAGTATTCGCGGAACCGAATTATTGGAGCAAAAAACCCTGCAGCAAAACCGCAAAAGTGGCCTTAGTCTATGGAAAAAAAGTTATGCTAAAGTAAACATTTCCTCATGTCTAAATAATACCCATCATAATTCTTACGGCACCCCAGAGGAGCCCAAGTAAGTAGTTCAAAACATTCCTTAATATTTAGTTACATTTAAACAATTAATTGCTTTATAATAACTTACATAATAAGATATTAAGAATGATTGTTGTAATAAATATAAAGAACCTCGACAGGCACAATGAGTAAACTTTAATTAACGCAACGAAGGTTTTAACAACATCATTTTCAGGTAACGCATCAAGCGAGCAATCAGCCCACCCGACGGTAAGTGGTCGCTGCGGCCCATGGACATCTGTAATTCCATATAGAGCATGGATCCTACTCGAATCCGTCGCGCTTTGCTTCCTGACTACTAAATTAGAAAGCCTTATGTAAGTTGTTGTTTTGGCAAAGAAAGCACCAAGATACTTTTGTTGTGTAAACGAGATAAATCCATAGATAGAGAAATAGTAGTACTTAGATAATAAAATTGGATGTTTACATATAAATAGCGTGGCAACAAGGTTATTTCTGTTACACTGTTTAAAAATCTTTTTTTAAATAGCATGAAAGCAGCCGTTAGTTCTCTAACTTGATCTAAAATAAGTCCTGAGATCGACCAGAGGTGGGTAGCTACCCCTGAGGGCTAAGTCGAAATGCCTCGTTTAAATATCTTTCCCTTAACGCACCCTTCAAACCAAAACACGTAGCGTTCTAAACTACGACATAGGGATTCTACGCGATACGGTATCTAGATACGTTACCTACAATTATATCGTTGGAAGGAAGATTAATATGTATAATATATTGTAATATATAGCACGAACATGTATAGAATAACTTGTAAAAGGGAGTTAATAGAAGCACTTGCTGGTAATAGCATAAGGACTTAAGAGTCGCTCTAACGGAACGCGATTATGTGTGTTCGCAAAAATAACAAATATTTGACAAACATTTGACAAACGTTTGTTAAATATTATATATTGTTCTGGGTCTGGGTGTTTATGTTTTCGTCTTTGTGTGTGTCCATAGCACGCACGACAATTGTAATGTGGAACTATGAGTATGGCAAATGTTATTGATTTACTTATTTTAATCGCGAGATTACATCGCATAAATGTTGACCAAGACACCTATTTGAAGTAAATTTTCTCGCGTATTCGTATACACAGTTCGCGCAAACTTACAATGTTCGCATCATAAACATGAGATAATATATTCAATAATATTATAACATCTCTGCCGACAGTTATTTGCCACGCATGATGTGTAGATGTGAATCGATCTTTACTCGACGACGGTCGCGTAGCCGCGTTCAATTAGGGCGAGGTTGAAGTAAGTAGGATTAGCTGTCGGCGGGCGGCTCGGGCGGCGCGGGCGAGCGCTCGGGCGGCTGTAGGGTCACCGTCGCCGTGGCCTCCGCCGGGGAGTCCTGCGACGGAAACCTTCACACTCTTATCTAGCACACTACAAATCATATCGTTATTAAAAGTGGTAGGACCACGACATTTGCTGTCGGCACCATCGCTACGCCTGTTTCTGGTAACTTTTTTTTTTGCTATTTTTATGCAACTTCTGTAGCAAACGAGCATGCAGTCCACATGATGGTAAGTGGTCACTGCCGCCCCGAGACTTCTGTAACCAACTCAAAAAAAAAAGTTGTATCTGTGTCGGTAACATTTACATTGCAAACCCTGAGGACTGAGTTGGAACATCTCATGTAAATTACTCTTACTACAACCTTCAAACGAGAATAGAGCGGCGCAGCAACACTGGTTTAATAAGGCATATATACATATGTACAACTGCTATCCAATGGACCCGGGACTAACCGCTTAATGTGCCCTCCGGTGCACGGAACTAGCGGTCACCCTACCAACTCCCGACCGCGCCCGACGTTCCTAAGCTTTTCAAGTCCGTTACTATCTATACAAGCCGCAAACTGAGAGACAGCAAGGCGTACCTGCACATCGGTGGTGACGGTCTGGCGGTGCTGCTGCCGCCGCTCGACGTGCCCGAAGCAATGCTCGCATTCGTCGTCGCTGTCCGATGAGTCCGACTCGTCAAACCGATGCGGCTTCTCATATATACAGCAGCCTGGACAATTCCTCATCATCATCATCGTTACCAATCCAGTTACTAATAGGGTAAGGGTCCCAGAATGAGAACCCTTTTTTATGTTAGAGGGCAAGTAAAGAGCGTTGGAACCATCCGATGGTACGTGGTCACTACAGCCCTTGGACACCCATATCTAACCTCCAACAGGACTCAAGTCCACATGGGATAATACTGGTACGAATAGTTGGATACGAGTCTCAGAATGAGGACGGTTTTTTTTTAACGTTAGAGAGTAGCATACGAGCATGTAGGCCACCTGATATTATCTGGTCACTCTAGCCCATGGACAGCCACATCTTATCTCCCAATAGGACTGAAGTTCTATTTGAGGACGTACATAGATGCGTTACTACTCTTGAAGACAGATGTTCGCTTCGTTGTAAGTGTTCGACAACCGCACCTCTCCAAGCGAAACACAAGATTTGCTTCACGGCCAATTAAGAGAGTGGCGGTGGTACCCATATGGCTGCCTTTACTATGCTATAGTCCACTATGCTAGCCAAGTGCGGATTGGTAGACTTCACACACTTTTGAGAACTTTCGGAACGGCCAGAGAGAGGTCTGGCCGTTTATTTTTCGGCACTCTCTCTGTCCTTGTATCCTTAAGTTTTAGTCTTTAGGTCACCATTACCATAAGGTGACCATTTCACATTAATGTCACATAAAGTGACCATTAATGTGACAGCCAATCACTGTTATAACTTCACATATTAAAATACTTGATAGTTCTAACATCATGTCGCAAATAACAGTCCCCGTTCCCCCCTTCCCTCTGAACGTGTACCCCTAAACCCCAAAACAAAAGCTATCTAAAACATACTAACATTTGGACTTCTTCTTGTTCATGTTCTCGTTGTCGACGGTGTCCTCCGTCCAGACTACCTTCTTGCGCGGTTGCGCGCGCGTCGGCCGCAGCGTTATCACTGCGACTCGTTCCACTGGTTCCTGAATTATTACAAACTTAAATAACAATTCACCATCATCATCATCGACCCATTAATGTCTCAGTGCTCCCAGGCACGGGTCTTTTCTCAGAATGAGAAGAATTAGGCCGTGGTCTAGCACGCTGGTTAAGTATGGGTTGATAGACTTCACACACTTTCAAGAACTTTCCAAGAATTGACGGATGTGTAGGTTTCCTCACGATGTTTTCCTTCACCGTTAAAGCAAGTGATCATTAATTTCTAATACGCTCATAACTTTGAAAAATCAGAGGTGCGTGCGGAATTCGAACCCCGGATACCCAGCGTGATAGACCAGAATCTAAATCACACACAAATTACAATTACAAATTTAAATTATGCAATAAAACTTCTTATTAATTCATGATGTGTGTTTTACGTACATTGGTAAATTTGGGAAACTGAAAACTACTCGTCTTTATACGTGCATACGGCACCCACGACACAGTTAATCCTAGTGTCGGGCTATGAATGTAGAGCGTTTATTTAGTTGATTGTCTAATCAAAGTTAAAAAAAGGTTTTAATAACATTATATAGATGACGTTAGTTTTTTTTGAAATGAAAATAATAACTTTTATATGCTATAACGACTACGCTACGCTTAATCTCAACATTTTTGATATATTTTTCCGTTGATTCCAATTTTTTTTACTACGCGAGAAAAAATGTATGCTATTGTAATACCAAGTTATAGATTTACTTATTTCTCAAAACAATATTACACAGATATTCAAAGAGCATACATGAGAAAATTACTAACAAACTATTTAAACTATGATTAGTGTAATAGTTGATAGAAATTGGTTTTTATTGAATTTGAAAATTGTTGTATTATTGTGCTCCTTTAAACGTAATATTTTAACACTATATAAGAGGTTGTATTGTGAAATTTAATGGACAACGGTTTAAACACTGTGTATGTGTTTTAAAGAGCCCATTTTCATTAGGAATTTAATATATTTCATTTGGATAACTTTAGACAAACGCATGTTGCATGTACACCTACGTACGGGATGTTTATTGAGTTATATAGCTAGTTAGCTTGACAAACATATAAGAAGGTAGATAATTTTTTTTGAGTAGTAATAAGACTTCTTCAGATAGTAAACATGCCGCTTCACATCCTGTATTAATATATGACATTGATAAGGAATAAACAAAACCAACAAATGATAAAAATAAACTTTACTTATAGGTATCACTTTTAAAGTGCGATTCCAAATGATTGTGCAATCTTTTATTTGAAAACATGTCACTTTTTAGATAAAACTTATCTGTTTACGAAGTATTATAATAGTTTGTAAATTCGTAAGATAACTTCTTCAAACGCTACTGACAGTTATCGCACCACTTTATTTTCGAGCAACCCATCAATTTTAGTGTCATCGTAGCCGAGGAAGTTTGACAGCACGTCTCGGGTGTGTTGACCTAAAGTAGGAGGTGCTGTTCGTGCTTCGTTGCCACCTTCACTGTATGTGGTCGGAGGCTTCACAATCTTCACACCCCCAGCCACGGGATGCTCCAACTCCTGCACCAGTCCAATATCCCTAACATGCTCATCCTCGAAAACATCTTTCATGGTGTTAACTGGACCGTTTGGAAATGAGGCATTTTTGAACATACTGAACCACTCCTTTTTAGTTTTTGTCGCAATAACTTCACTAATAATCTTAATGATCGCGTCTCGATTCCTCACGCGGGCCGAGTTATCGATGAATCTTTCATCACTGATCAGTTCCTCTTTATTAATATATCTGCAAAGGTCAGCAAATTGAGGATTGGAGCCTGTTCCTATGACGATGTAACCGTCTTTAGTCTTGAAAGCTTGATAGGGAACTAAGTTCGCGTGCGCAGTACCCCAGCGCTGCCCTTCGATCCCACAATTTAGATATATATTCGCGATATTTATCATGCTGGATATTTGTGTAGAGAGAAGATTACAATCAATTTTCTGCCCTTTTCCAGTATTTTTGCGATAGTACAACGCTGTCATGATCGCGCCAAACGCGTGTAGACCTGTGGTGACGTCAGTGATTGCTACGGCTGGCTTCACTGGCCCACTGTCCCGCTCTCCAGTGTTGTTTAAAAGACCACCCATTGCAGCTGCTATTACATCATATCTGTAACAAACATTACATGAAATTAAAAATAGACAAAAATAATTTGAATATGGCAATGCAACAGTAAAATCTATTCACAGATAAGTGTCTCAGCGAATTTACAATAAGTTCAGTTATTGACAAGAAAGCAATGATAAAATAGTCATTAGCTTAAAATCATATAGTCATTAAAATTCACATGCTGGGTGTCCAGGGTTTGAATCCCGCATCCCCCGTAATTTTGCAAAGGTATATGCGTATTCGAATTTAATTATCCCTAACTTTAAATGGTGATAGAAAAAATTGTTGGTAAAAATACATATTTGAGAGTTCTTTGTAAAGTTCTCGAAGGTGTGTGAGGTTTACCAATCCACTTTTCTTTTAAATAATAGAAATCTTTCAATTTTATCTGTGTCATTTTGAGTTTAAAATATATTATGAGTTTTTATATGTACTTTATTACAATTTAATTTGTGCTTACCCAGGTTTCTTAGCGTAGGGACCAGCAGGACCAAACCCTGTGATTGCACAGTAAACCAATCTTGGATTTATTTTACTTAACTTCTCGTAGCCAACCTCCATTTTATCCAGTTTCCCCGGAAGGAAGTTCTCCACTACAACATCACATTTTCTTGCTAGATCATAAATTATTGTTTTACCTGAAACATAGTAATGAATGAAATAGTATGATGGGAATGAATAAGACACACCAAATAATTAATGTTTGTAATAATACAAAATACTTAAATTTATTATCTACCTCTGGGAGACTCTAGGAGGAGATAGAATTTAGATCTAATATGTATTCTAGGAGCAACTCATGAAGGTGAGCTAGGTGGATAACTTGCAACTAACCTTTCAGCTATACATACTATATGTTATAATAAAAATAGAGTAAATTGAATTCATGGATTATCAAATTTTTAAAATACCATGTACTAAAAATTATAAGTAATTATATAAATTCTTACCTTCTTGACTTTTCATATCAACACAAATACTCTTCTTATTTCTGTTTATTGACAAAAAGTAGTATGAGTCTTGTGTCCCCACAATGAATGGCGGGCCCCACTTCCTGGCGTCATCGCCCTCGAGACTTTCTACCTTTATTATATTCGCGCCAAGATCCCCAAGAGTCATAGTACAAAATGGCCCAGCAACCACCCTAGTCAGATCTAACACATTTATATCACTAAGCAACCCACTACTAGAGAAATTAACTTTTAAAACGCGAGAAGAGCTCGCAACTCTCAGGAATGTCTTGTAAATCCACATAGTTACCGTTCGCCTACCCCAATGTTTCTCGAATGATCATTTAAGTGAATAAAGTGAATATTCATTGCGTTTATACAAACGAACTGAATTCAGTTCACTTGCGTTTATCTCAAACAGCGTATACTATTGAGTGTTAACACATCAAATACAGAAGATAACGATGTTTTATGTAAGATTATTTACCTCCTGCAGTTGCGGGGGCACAGTCGTTACCGCGGTGCTCGTTGTGGCCATTTCTTCAGGTCGTTGACGCTCTCCCATCAAATAACAATTCACTTTCGATTATTTTCACATCATAAACCCGTGATAGGCCAATACCCGCGCCTCAAGGCGTGACCACAGAGTTCTTTTGCCGTGACTAACTAGTTATCTCCTTCCCAATACAATAGCTGAGATAATTATTTACAATCAAATTCAATAGAAATCAAGATCTTTAGTCTGCTGTCACTTTTAGTTACGTCAGTGTCAATTTGTCAAATGATTGACTTTCGGTTGACAGAATAGTTTTTTAAACCAGGTTACAATATAAGTTCAAGATTTATATCGTACGTAAAGTATGAGACAAAAATTATTTACAAATTGTTTTAAGCTTTCACGATTTGTATTCATATTTTTATACTGTAAACGGGACTTAATCGCGTAATATTTTA
>DWKL01004611.1:0-10467 GCA_018249415.1 Phareas burnsi
AAATGCTCAATTTAGCCCATGAGCACCTACATTTAGCCTGAAGTAATTCTGAAGTCCTATTTGAGGTTGCATATAAATGCGTTCATATTCCTGCGGGCAAAGATAGTCCCCTCGCTAGTCTACCCGGCAACCACACCTTCAACCGAAACATAAGAATTGCTTCACAGCGGATTATGAGAGCAACAGTGGTACCCACCTGGATGCACTATAGTTCTATCACCCATTAGGAGCAAATCCCTGTCGGTGCTGATCTAATGTCGGTCGGTACTCTACCCTAATTCTCAATTAAAGTACCTATTTATAGACATACATAATAGACCAGTCACATTTTACTCAAATATATTTAATTCACATAAATCAAATTAATGTAACTTGTTATTAAAATCGTGATAATAAAATCGAATTGCATTATGATTGACATCATTAATAATAACAATTAAACAGTTAGTGAAAGACTGATTGCAATACCAGCTTGTATTTTGAAGATTATAACTCTTCGCTGCTGTGTTCTAGTTTGAAGGGTATAGTAAAACCAAGTCAGTTCTTACACGCTCCAACGCATCTGTGATGGACCTCAAGTAGGGCATTTGTCCTTTTTCGCGTCGGTTACAGCACAGATGTCCAAGGGCGGCAGAGACCATAAGATGAGCTACCCGTATATCCATTTGGTGTTCAGACTCTTTACCCTTCAAACCAGAATACATCAACGTTTTAGTCAAAAATAGCTTCAAACAAATTGTCGCCGGTAAACAGTGGTAGCCTAGTGGTACGATCTCATGCACTGGGAGCCCGGTGTTCGAATTCCGGGCACGCATTTCTGATTTCTTGAAAAAATGTACGTGTTAGAAATAAATAATTACTCGCTTTAATCGTGAAGGAAGTTATCATAGAGAATCTTGCAAGAATTCTCAATAAAGTTCTTCAAGGTGTGTGAAGTCCACGCATTTGTCCTTGTGAACCAGTGCCAGCCAGTATTGGCTATTGTAGTTCACTATGAGCTAAAAGTTAATAGAGGTCCCAGGTCTCATTTTAAGTCGGAGAGGAGACCTATGCCCAGTAGTGGACAAGTAATGCGTTGAGGACAAGTTATTACCAACATAAAACCACAAAACTTGATATAAATACCGTTAGCCTTACCCAACCCAAAAAAATGACCTCTATCAATTATTCATTCTGTGACATGGTAACGCGGTCCCATCCTTTCATAGCAACCGTATCTTTGTTATTATATCTAGTTGTAACAACATTAGAGAAGCAGTCATTAATACAGCCCAAACAATGCTTGAAAATCAGGTCCAACATAATTATCCGCAAAGCTTCCGAGACCTTCACAGCCCGAGGATAATCATTACAAACTTCCTCTCGCGGCTTCGTCCTTACACGTGAAAGGATTTTCAACTTGTACGCAAGGACTCTGAATATTTTCGGGCTAAGAGAGCAGCCGCGTGTAAATACGTCTATTTCCTTGTTAATGTCTTGTCTAAATTGGTTCAATTGTTTCCAATATTTGTCGACTAACAATAATTAAAAAAACAGTCAACATGCCGAACCAATATCTGTGATGGATCCCATAACCGGGATGTGTGTTCACTATTAAAATTAAAAAGCCGACCAACTGCGTGAGTTGACTCGCGCACTGAGGGTTCCGTACAAACAAAAATTTTTTTTTTGCGATGTAACCATAAATTTTTTTCCCTTTACTAGTGCTATGTGACATTGCTTGTTGCAAAATTTCATAATTTAAAATCAACGGTAAGTACCCTATAGGTTTTGCTTCCCTTGCGAGTGTCAAAATATGCGGCATAAATGGTTCTATCTTTTTATTGCATTTTTTTTAATGTTCGATGAGTAGTAATCGAGCGTGCATGCCACCTGATGTTAAGTCGTCGCTACAGCCCATGGACCACCTACATTTAACCCCAAACAAAACAGAAGATCTGTCTGAGGTCACACTACTCCTGAGAACTAAGATGGTCGCCTCGTTGTGTGTCTGGCAAGCGCACCTCTCCAACCCAAACACAAAAATTGTTTCACGGCAGATTATGAGGGCGGCGGTGGTACTTCCCCGAATGGACTAGTTCTACCACCTCTCTAGACTCATTTAGTTGGAAGCTAGATTTTTTCATAGCTCCAAGAAATTGCAGACCTGAGTATTTGATATTAATTTCAGTAAATACAATTGTTTTGATACACAGACAGACACCTCGACTTTATTGATTTGTATAGATTAAATACTTGCCGCCGGCCTTGCTCCTAATTCCCTTCAAAAACATTTTTTGCGCTCAGTCATACGGCTGCGAGTGTTTCAATTACTCTCTAACATACATCTTTTCCAAACTCAATGTACTGTGCCTCAGTCAAGAGCGTATAATTATTTTTATAGCATAACGTATTAGCAATTAATTATCACTTGCTTTAGCGGTGAACTAAAACATGGTGAGAAAACCGACATATCTCAGATATATCTGCAAAGTTCACGTAGGTATGTGAAGTTTACCAATCTGCAGTTGGTCAGCGTGGTGGACTATAGCCAAAACCTTCTCATTGAGAGAAAACCCGTGTCCAGCACTGGAACAATAATGGATTGATGATGATGATAGTATAAAAGTAGCAAATGAGAATGCAGTCCACCTGACGGTAAGTGGTCACTGCTGTTCATGGACATCTGAAATCAAACCCAAATAGAATTAAAGATCTACTAGAGGACGGCCACAGATGTACTGTTACTCCAGAGGGCTAAGAAAGGCCTCTCGTATCCCTTACTATACCCTTCAAACTAGAATACGGCAGCATTTATGCTCTTTGTAATCGGTAGATGGGGACAGGGCCACCTAACATCGGTTGAACTACACGTTAATTTAACACTTAACATCGGTTGGACTACACGCTGCCTCCGTTACGTAATAAAAGATCAAAAATTAAATTTCTCGATTTCTGAGATATCTGTGTAAAAGAGTATGAAGGTAATGAACTGTACTTTTAAGAAATCAAATTCTTGGTTTCCAAAGCTTTGTTAACTTATAGCCTTGGGAAGACTCAATCTATTTTTCGTCTGTTACTTCCTTTAAACTAAGGAATTAGAAAAGCATTACAATACTAAATACGAGTATATTGAGAATCCTAGGGAATTCATATAATTTATTATTTGTTAAAATACCCAATCAATGTTTTGCTGTCAATCATATCCGACGCTGACAGGCCCTCCAGTGGATTTAGCTATACATACAGCCTATCTACGCAGATTATAATACATGGTAAAGCATATGTCCATCATAATCTGCTGTGAAGCAGTTCTTGTACTTCGGTTGGAACAGTATAGTTGTCGTGTATTTAAAAGCGAGGCGACCAGCCTCGGGAGTAGTCACACATCTACGTATGCCCTCAGATAGCGCTTAGCCTATCAGCTCTATTTGAAGTTAGGCATGAATGTCCATGAACTGCAGCGATCACTTAATACCAGTTAATACACGCTCGTTTGCTACTCTCCTAACATAAAACAAACTTGGTTAAAATTTCTCTCAAAGAAAACCTTCCGCATCTTTTGCGTATTTGTCGTGTGCAAAAAATAATCAGTATAATGGCTGAAATATTTAATAATGGCTCTCCTCAAATATTTCATTCTGTAGAGCCCTTGTGGTCGGATTTCACCTTAACCTAATGGGTCCTTTTCTTTAGTAGTCTCTTCATCTTTATTATCATCCCCTGTTTTGCTGAGAAGATTGGATCTTATTATCCTGCTTCCCTCGTTACTTTGGTCTAAATCGATAGGAATTATAATAAAGGTTCCAACAAAGGAATCAGCAGGATAATTCCTAATAATACTAACGTATTAATTTATTACAGCTTGGTTTCCCTTAATCTACTTAAAATTGGCATTTTTCCACAACTCTCATAGAAAACGAAATTCTGTTTGGCTAGCAAATATAGAGATGAATATTAGGTACTTTTGATTTCACAGTGTGTAGATGTTAGCAGAATAAGGAGAAATCGTGGATCTATTGTACGTGTTAGGGCGTCGCGCCGCGTGTATTGTGGATAGAGAGTTACTAAGCCCAAACCCTTTATCGTTACGTGACGTGATATAATTGTATTCGATATAATTAAATCATCTCTAATAGTTCGTATGGATTTTATTTTTGAAGATTACCAGAGGTAGTAGAGTATGTATACTCGCTTACAAATTCGTTTTAATATACGCCTTTACAGATGCCGTTACTGATCAAAGTATTTAACTAGACTTACTCACTAACACATTCGTTTTAATATACTTCTTTACAGATGGCGTTGCTCATCAAAGTATCTAGTTTCACGGCTTAATTAATCAACTAATTTTCATGAAGTTTGCTGGTTTCATATATATAAGCAAAGGACTTTTGTATCCGAGAAAACGAATTCCGATGAAATTAACCAAAGTAAGGATCGACGTTTCCATCTGCAGCAAAACGAGGGGTAAATAAAGTGGCTACTGATTACACCTAACGAAGGTAAAGGGTACCTTATTTTACCTTATATTAAAATAATTATGGTCACTACATCCTGACTTAAAATAGAAATGTGCAATTCCATACAGCTCATCTCAAAGCTTATTATTGTCGACCTAATGTCCATAAAGTACAAAAGACTCAAATCCTTTCACTACACTCATATTTCTAGATAGAACATTATTCATACTAGCAAGAACATCATACATTATTACCTGTTTCTGTAACATGTACAAAGGTCCTTTGATGTTGATTTGTGCTGCGGATCATTATCAAAATTGTTGCCAGAAAGAATATGTTATTCGGATACGAATATCCTCATATCGCTTGTTAAAACCACAAAGCGAAGTAATATAAAATCAATATTCGCGTTCGAGCTCTGAGGCATTAGGAACTCAATGATTTATTAGGACGACACAATACGTCTCTCTTTGCTTAGATGCATCAATTTGATGTTTTCTCATAGAGCAAGTAACGGAATAGACGTCAAATTTATCTAAAAATACCAAATGTAATATGTCTCAGTTATTTTGATATACGCGCTATATTCTTAGCTCCGCCTAATTAAACTGTTTGAATTGTTTGAAATATTAGAGTGGCTGGAACCCTTTTTATATCTCACTGCTGGTCACAGGTCCCAATATGGGTTAGTTCTCAACCATGTCCGATATTTTCAAACCCACAAGGTCGGTAACAAAATTTAACAAATCCCATCCAACTATAATAACCGAAACCGACAAACCAAACTGTCATCAGAAGCACAGTAACGCACACGATATTTTGCCACATGTGGCCATTCTACATACAAATGCCAAGTGCGCCCGACGTTGCTCAACTTTTTAGATGTAGGTGTCCATGGGCTGCAGTGACCACTTAACACCAGATAACGTGCACGCACGCTTGCTACTTTTGCCACATAAAAGAAAAGAAAAAAGCTATACCCATGACCCTCATTTACTTCTAACTACCTACTATTATTAGTTGTAATCTGCCATACGTACCTTTTGTAACCAAATAATTTTTAGGAGAAAAATGGCCTACATCCTTACCCCCGATGCAAGCTATCTTCTTACCAAATTTTATGAAAATCGGTACAACAGTTCAGGCGTGAAACGGTAACAAACAGACAAAATTACTTCACATTCATAATATGCGTTAATATGGAGAGATAATTTTGTTAATTGCAAGTGTTTTCATTAGGCGTCTATCGTGTTATTTAGTCAATGTTCTGTAAAGTACGTGAGCCTTTAACCAACTTCTCAGTGACAAAGGACAGCAAGGAACAAACTTCTGTCGTGTAATGGGTAGAGACGCTACTGTTTTCGTATTGTGCCCGTCTAGTTTATTTGAGTTCTAAGGTTCCACTCACGGGAATGAGGACTAAGTTAACTAATACTAGTCGCACGACAGCACCAGTAAAACACAAGTCGAAACTTGTTGCTTTAGTAACTTCGCTGGCGGAGCCGCTCGCGTTTTGGCTATAGTTTAGATATTTTGCCCAGTGACATCATTATTTTTTATTATATCCTCGGGAACTGCGAAATGTTCTAAGATCAATAACCTTCTCAGTTTCCGTCACAGACTTCAAGTCTGCCAAAATTCATGAAGAATAGAATTAGTTGAGTTGACTAAAATCCCATGTAACCCGATCCATATCCGGACAGATCGAGGATATCTGCAAAATAACTCCCTTAAAAAAGATGTCCTCATGATGTGTTTTCACTTACAGACTACTTCAAAAAACGGATTGTCTAGGATTCCAGGCTTAAGGATTAGGACACTTAAGGTTTCCAGGGTATCACTTCTTTCTCTTTCTGCAGAACATGGACATACTATTGTATATATATTAGAAAATTTAACCAATTAGATTATAACAATATATTGAATGTACGTACCAAACAATGGAGGAATGGAAGTGCTCGCGTTGATCCGGCCGTACTAGCGCAGCCACTGGCCACATTCTCAGGTCAATGATCCTTCGAGCCGGACTATTTTACCGACAATGGATATTCAATTTAAATAGGTATCGTATAAAAACTTGATTCTCGACGCAGATACCCAATATTTTGGCCTTGTATGTCTCGTTTTTTTAATTGGTATTCGAACATGGTCAATAACAAGGTGTTATATATACCTACGCTCGGAACATTTGCAAGGAAAAAAACAAACTATGGATTGATTTGTCAAAGTAGAACTTATTTTCGTTTGTTTCCTACCATTTCCACTGGGGTTATATCGTCATCAGTTGGTATAACATATTTCTCGTCACCCTGTTGACGTGCAACAAGTCCACCTGATGGTAAGTGCTCACTGACGTCTGGCCATCTACAATCAGTCCCACAGGATTCAAATATTCCCGAGGTCGTGCACAAATGCGTTACTAGATATCTCTGGGAACTAACGTCTAGTATAAGTATATCCGTTGTATCATACTTGAATCAGAAGAGCAACGCTTAATACAACTGGTATTGCAAATGTCGCTATGGAACTACCCTCCACAGTAACCACTAAGGTTTCTACAAATCGTTACATACTTGAATCGTAAAAATGTTTATGCCAATGTTTCTTTACAGTTTCCATAAGCAGTGTTAACATTCCGGACTCTCACGCTGGTCCGGGGTTCGAATCTCGCACGCGCCTATTATTTTTCCGCTGTTGTGTACGTATTACAAATTGATTATTATTTACTTTAACGGTGAAGGAAATCGTGAAAATACCTACATGTCTGAGAGTTGTCCATGACGTGTTCAAAATGTGTGTGGAGTCCGCCAAAGCGCACTTGGCCGAAATGGTGAGCTATGATCTAACTCTCATTCTGAGAGGAGACCCAAGGCCAGCAGTGGAACAGTAATGATCGATTATTAATATTTCCTTCCAATGCATAACATCGAAAAATCGGAGCTGCGTGCGTAATTCGAACTCTGGACATCCAAGGTAAGAGGCCGGAATCTTAGCCACTAGGCTATCACTGCTTATATTACAATATATTAAATACTCAACGGTAAAATTACTATTTATTAATTTTAAAGTTAATCATAACATGGTTATCTACACAATATATCAATTGCTCAACGGTAAAATTACTATTTATTAATTTTAAAGTTAATCATAACATGGTTATGTAAAGAAATTCTACTTCAACCAGCGTAAAAGTTACGCACTCATTTATGTTACGGATTTATTCAAAACACAATAAATCCTTTGTAGCTGAACAGTAAACGGTCGACGACGTCCTAAAAGATTATCTTTTCATTCCAAACCGATGCCCGCTTCGCCTGAACCTGTCTTTTGAGTAAGATGATCTCAGTTTAATCCCGCTCGGGAAATATTTATATAGTCCCATATAATAGTATCGACAGTGCAAAAACTCATTTTCCAAACATCCGCCGGCAATCTCCGGATACCATGTATATTTTTACATAAACAGCTCATCTAACGCCTACAGAACACTGACCAAGACGTACTCGTTCCCGTGCGGGGTGTTCCGTACAATTCGATAGGTAGAACTACAGTTCAACAACTTCAGTTAACGAGATTTTAGTGACAGTCGTGCAAAAAAGTGTCGGGTTAAAAATTGTGAATCTTTAATTGGATGTGAGTTACTATTTAAACATGTATCCTTATAAAATTAAGAGTTGTGGATTTTAAGTACCACCGCCGCTCTCATAATCCGCCGTGAAGCAGTTTGTGCAGTTAAAGAAGTGTGGTCGCTGGACACACAGCGAAGTGACCATCTTAGTCCAACCAAAACCAAAATAAAGATAATTTTTAAAAATTTATTCTACATAGTAACTAGACGTTATAAATAAGAGTTTGAAGTATCAAAAACAGATAGAGCTCTTAGAAATAGTGAAACTTTTAGTTCGCATTACTGATTACGAAGACCTCAGAATGTCGATATAGACTAAACGTTGGTTAACGGCATTATAGTTTAAGAGCGGCAGAATAATAATATATTTCGCAAACATTTTAATCGACTACATATTACAGATCAAAAGATACAAAACAAACAAACGGACGGACTGATTCACGTTTTTAGGATTCCGTACGGAACCCTAAAAACGTGAAACAAGCAGACAATAGCAGTGTACTTACACGGCCTCTTTACCTACATACGAGATTAAACTTATATTATTTCGCTTCTGTCAAGTGTCTGCTGGCAACTTTCAACATAAGCGCGAATATAATACGAAGCATTTTTGTTTTGTTGAAGATTTTTTGGAGTCGTATTCTGTGAGGGCAACACGCGACATTTGCTAGAGCCGACAACTCCGCTCCGGGTTGTTTACTAATAGACATATCAAGAATATACCTACAGTTATAGTTCGTATTTTTGGGTTAAGAACATTAATATTTTTTTCTGACTTCATTTATTGTGTCGTAGAGATGGATATAGCCATTACGTAATTTATCTGAGTGAATATACATTGATAACGGAAGAAAATATTTCGGGAATGAATTTGGACTAAACAAAGGTATTTTTTTATAAAAAGTAGAATATAATTGAAATTAGAATATTAACTTGATGACCCGCGTGGCACCAAACCTACCACAACGATCGACACGCAGGGGTCCCGGGTTCGATTCCCGGACAGGTTCATCTAAATTATAAATTTAGATTTCTGTTCTAGGTCTGAGTGTTTGTATACTCATGTATACACAATATCCATAATAACCACAACACGGAAATCTAGTGTGAGGCTATAAGAGTAGAAAACAAACAATAATATTTATAAGTTACATTAACAAAATAAACAGAGAAACAATTAAAAAACTAGGTTAAATGAAAACTGGATAGGTGTCGCTTCAAGTGGAGGTGCAAACTATATTTATGAAAGGCATCAAACATGATTGCAATATAAAAAAAATATAATAAAAATAATATTCTTAAAAGTAGAGGAAAAATAAAATTTGACAACTACATATATACAAAATTATGTACATATATACTTTTAAAATATACGTAGCAAATCTAAAATAACACAAAATTCCTGTAACAATAATATCAATAACTGAAATATCCTGACAGTAATTAAAAGTATGTAAAATAAATACAATCATTTAAAAAAAAGCAGAAAAATAAAATTTATTAATTACACAATTATACATATACTTTTAAAATATGCATAATTAAAAAACCGCTTATCGTAAGTACCCGTTACGTAATTAAAATGCATAGTAAATGCAAAATAACTTAATACTAATAACAATAGTACCAATAATGGAAAAATCTTTAAAAATTGTTTCAAATAAAGAGACGGTACTCGTTTGAACGGGTTTTTCTCATTTTCCCAGTTTTTCGGTTAAGAAGTCCCAGGAAAACTTCACATCTAAAAGCCAGATGTAAAGAGCGTCAGTAAAGCTCCATTATCGCCGTCAAGAGGTCTATGAGGATATACTTCCAGAAATGTCCTTAATCCTCGACTCGGCGAGGGGCTATGGGTCTGAACCGTTTTCAATTATAAAGGAAGGCCCGAGGGTCTGAGCGATCTCTATTTCCTTATCTTCGGAACCCCTAAGGGCCACTTTGGGAGACGTGCACAAGTACCGATAGCATGACACTTCCCTTGTTACGAAGTGCTCGAACCTCAGGGCAAAGCTCGACTTAATTTCGAGAATCGGTGTTTTCCGCGATGTTACTGATAAGTAGGCCAAGAGAGTAGTGGATTGGACTTACTTATATTATTTATGTATTTCGCATTTTTCATCGTTTCCTCCGTTTATACTTGTACGAATATCCTACGAATTTTGCTCTGAATTATTTACATTTCTACGAGACTTCGTATTTTGGGATTAAGAGCTATAAGTACCTACTTTATACTGACTTCTTTTGCAGCGCTAATGGATTAATATCGCTCGCCAACAGGGAAATAAAAAATAACGCTTTCTACACCCATAATCTCGCACCAAGATTCCCTGTGTCAAAAATGCCATGGGTACGGACAAAAACTAGAACGCATGAACCCAGACCCAGAACAGAAATCTA
>DWKL01004612.1:0-10466 GCA_018249415.1 Phareas burnsi
TGGCCACTGCCGCCCGTAGATATATAGTACAGACTCTATATATGAAAGAGAGAAGGAGTATAGAAGACCCTGATCTATTTGATTTCGTTGATGATTATCCGGTTCAGTAGTAAACAAGTAAAACATAAAGGTGATAAATAAAAGAACAATGTTAGACATCAATTTTACTTCTCTAACGTATATAGTTACATAATTTTTGGTTACCATAGACAAAGTCTGAAATCACGTTACATCTAATATAAGTAGTAAGCGTGTAAGTAGTACAATTAGAAGATTATAACAGACAAAAGCGTCATAATTCATAATTATAACAGACAAAGCGTCAATACTAGTAAATGACATTAAATATTTTAATCAAATCGATTTGTCGATCATCCATATAGCTCTTAATATATAAATACGTAAATGACTAGTAAATGACTAGATACATTTTATGATTAAATTCATTAAAAATATGTGTTTTAAAATTTTATTTTACCTATTAAATATATATTTTAACGCCATCTATTACAGCAATGAGAGTTATAGTATATTAAACTAGCATGATATCTATATAGTATTGAGAGTATTTCAATATTGTAACATCAAGTCAAATTTGAATATCATAATACATCGAACATCTACATATGTGCTATAGCGCCACCTATTATTGTAACGGAGAAAAAAGTGTACACTAAATCACTCTATACAGTTGAACACACTGCAGAATCATAATATGAGTGGAGAATATCATAGCCAACATTATCAACCCGTTTCTATCCCATTGCTGGGAATGGGTCTCCTCTCTTAATGAAGATTAAGCCATATTCCATCACGTTTGCCATCATAATCGTATAACAGAATCCAATCCTTAAAACTTTCACAAGCTTAGTTTGTGCAGCGGGCTCCTATTGTACCTGGCTTTATAAATATATAATGTAGTTTGCTTCTCTGAATGATGGGTAAACAGTCATACGGACGATACGCCTTAAATATTTTGATTATATATACTTGACTAGATATCGCAAGGCCTTATGTCAGTGTTTATAGAAGCAAGTCAAAATCACTACGGCGTGACGGCGCACCAGCATTGCACTCAATTGCCTGCATTTGAGGCTTCGTGCAATATACACATAACGACAAAGACACGTTAGGACAGTGTAACGTCTGCATCAGAATATGTATTGAAATCGCAAACCTTTACATATATATGTATCGAAAGATCCACGCGCTGCGCTAGCAAGGCCTTTTAGTACATCCCCGTATATCTTTTTTAATCAATAACAATTAAAAACTAGACTAAACTTAGTACAATTCAAACGACGCGACGTCGCAACGGATACGATGTAATAACATTTTAACAGTACAACATTATTCATGCTCGCGTTAACACGAATGATCGCGTGTACAAAACATTATATCGATTTTCCCATTTATTTGTACAATACTTACTTGCGTTGCGTTTACACAATACATCGTGTGCACGCAGCCTTATGTTCACTATTTCTCTTTTCAAGAAATTGTATAATTGCAACGGTGTGTATGTTAGATTTTTTATAATAGGTCACGTTTTTATTATGAGAAAATAACTTAGAGTTAGCGTCTATTTTTTTTACTTTTTTAGTCTACGATTGTCCATCTAGTCAAGTATGTATGCCTTCATCGACTTATTACAAAGGTCTTTATCAGCCTCAATTCTGCTGAAACAATTTACCGCGTCGGTCTTCGGCTGTGGGTCCACAGAGGGGGGGGCTCCACTAATTGAAAATATCCGTACGTTCGAAACCCTCATGATGGGCGAAAAAGTTTATAGTTTCGGTAACGAGCGCCTGGAAACTCGTGTGAAAATCTTCATTCTCTTCTCTAGCTCTAGTGGAGGCGGTGCGTAGATCTAAAAACAGTAATAATAAGACAATATAACATCTATACGAAACAAATTGTCCCAAACTACATATACTAATTAGGTATGTAAATTAAATTTAAACACATATATAGAATATAAAGACCTTCTGTATCATTCAAGTTCATTCTACATCCCATGATTACGCTTTTATACTGTGATATACATTAAAAGGTAAACAAAGACAGAAAGGAGTAGCAAAGGTAGGTAAATAAAAGACAACCACAACTACTGTAAGTTTATTTGAAATTCAAACGTTTGGTAGATAAGTTTAATGATTAGCTTAAAAATAAATTGTATTAAAAATGAAAGCCAACTTTAGGTAATTTGTTTCGAAGTACTTTTAAATATATATATATTATAATACACGTGTCTAAAATTATAGATTACAGGGCAGGAGAGGGAGAGGGGGAGGGGAGGGGTCTAAAATGTGTCAAGTGCAGCGAATAGGGCTCTTTAACTTTATAAGCCATTAAAACAATATTTATTGAATTTATCTATCCATCAGATTTTATAAATCGACAGATGCACATGGACCTCCCCTGGCGAGGGTTTTTTTTTTATAATCATCGCGCTTGTCTGTGCACGTTGGTGACAATAGTAAATAAATAACTCCTCAGGAATACGGTAAAGCGCCCATCTCTTAAATTATGGTGAGCACTGCGCCACGCAGGTCGTCTTATAGACATGCGTATTAGAAATCTCCCACATCCCAGCTTTTCTTACCGACCCATGAAAATTCACCTTTAGTCGCTTCCTACCTTATCCACTGCAAGCGAGTAGTGCCATTCAAGACCACAAGTCTAATATCTAAGAGACGGCACTAGTACGGTTAATATACACATACACATACACACACACACACATATATATATAATTCCAATAAATAAATTACATCTCATATTATAAATAAACCCACTAACCGTGCACCCATGCTTAGCGACGTCACTCCAGTAGTTAGAAGCGGAGAATTTCTTGCGTAGCACCACAGTGCAACCAACAACGAGGCATTGACCAGCTCCCAGTACCCCACCAGCCGTGTGATGGAGTGGCAACGGATCATACAACACGTCTGATGTAGTCAAGCGTGCTGCAGTATGCAATCCCAGTGAAATGAGAAGATATCTGAAGGATAGGAATTCAAATTAAGAGAGGTATTTTACACAAATCTCATAATAGATGGTGCTACATGCGTAAATAACGTAGCGCCATTATGAGTACTACACTTATAAAATTATTAACATTTCTAGTTAAAACAGCAAGACCATGCGCAGCGAAGTATTCCGTAATTAGAGTAAAATAATTACAATGACGTATTATTTATTTTATTTACTGCGAATATCTGTTTGTATTTTATATTATTTCTGAAATATACTGTGAAAAACAAAATTCGTTCTGCGGTCGCTAAACTCAAAACAGCGAATGACAATTCCTTTAATTTAAAAAACTACACAAGAAACAATTTTTTGTGGATTTTTAAAATCCTACCTTATGTTAAGTGGTCATTGCAGCTCATGGACCCAAATCAACCCACACCTTACACCAAAAAGGATTGAAGTCCAATCTGAGGTCGTACAGATTAAACACTGTTGAGGATTAAATTGGTCACGTCACTTGTAATTGCGCCTAACATCTACACCTTTCTAACCGAACCAAAAGTATTGCTTCACTATGGATTACGAGAGCGGCTGTGGTAACTCCTTGGTCGAACAATTGTTCTTTTTTGAATCTTTGATAAATTTAATGTTGACTTCAGTTACTAACCTAACATTGGTAATAATGGCAGCTTTAGGGAATCCAGTGGTCCCGCTCGTATAGATATACATTAACGTATCCCTGGGTTTGGCGGGTTCTATATCTGTTACTGGCTCTACAGGCATTTCTGTCAGTTCCATGGCTAGAGGCGCTGTGTCGTGGAGGATAGGCAATGAGCTCCTCTCTGGAGAATTGTACTGGAAGAGTGGCATATCTCTAATTTCGTGCTGGATCGCTTTTATTGCTGGAAAAGTAAAAGTAGGGGTAAGCGTAATTGGTTATTAATTAATTTATTTGTTTATTGAATCATCATCGATGAGATTGTAAAGGCGACAGTGATATTTCCCTGGACGAACTAAAGATTGTGTGGTAGAACTACCATGTATCACTTATTAAATACAATATATTATTGGTAGCAATCCTTTATATGTGCCACTGCTAGCCGTGATTCTCTCCTCACAACTGAAGGATCCCTGGAGCCGTCCAACGTGCCGTTCCAATAATAATTAGTGGACCGGATTGGTGGCCAACCCGTCTTTGATGTTTCCAAACCGCTCATAAGGCCTTCGAAAAAGAATAATGAGTGTTATCTAATGATTACAACTGAGCTAACGCGCCCTCAAAAGAACGGAAATGGGAATGAAAATTTTGCCATTAGTGATCACCCTACTCCCGGACGCGCCCGATGTTACTTCATTTTGTGTTGATTACGATTTTCTCAACCCAACGTAATGCACCTTTTTATATTATATTATTATAAATTATTCAGTATATTATACTATTCCATTAGGGTCTTCCTGTGTACTACTTACAGTCAGTCATCTCATCCCCAAAGATCACCGCTTTACAGCCAGCGATTCTCAAGCTATGTATAAGCTGATCGCCCCTCAAGTTAGTGTTGATCAGCGCTGTGGTCACCCTGAGCTTAGCCAGACCCAACCAGATGAAGACATACTCCGGCTGGGTCTCCATCAAGAGGGCAATCACCTCCCCGCTCTTGAAACCCTGATGCTTAAAGTACCAAGCAATACGGTTGCTGAATTCATCACCCTGGAAAAGATAACTCTACTTGAAGATAAAAACGAAAATACCTAGACATCATCATCATTAAACCACGATGTATCCTGCCACACTTGGCCAACGTGGTGGACTCTGATCCAGCTCTTCTCATTCTGGGAGGAGGCCCATACCTAGCAGAGGACTATGACAAACAAATGGCGGACGCAATGCTAAAGCATTTTCTGCCAGCCAATCGTTACTTTTAAGTTAATTATTCACAAAATGAATTTATATAATTGTGCAATTTATTTTTGATAAACAATAAGGGTCATTAAATACAGGTTTAATACATGCAAATAATAATTGATTAGCTTAAACATAAACCTGAACACAAAGTTACAGTTTTATATTTTTCATTTTGGAACTAAATTTTATCCACCAGGTCTATTTATCGACTCCTAGAGACGCTGATACCATTTCTGGATACTCCTACCTGGCGGAGCGTGTATATAGCCCAGAATATATTTGCTTTACACCCTGTTGGAAGAGATAGGAGTCTTCAAGCCTCCATAAACTCTATGTATCACCGAGACACACAACAGAAACACTCTCCAGACTTGCAACCGTCCATCCATCCACTGAGTTACTCATAGTACTCACCTCCATGAAACTCAACGATCTATCCCCCATCACGAAGGCTTTCTTCTCTGGGTACCTCTTAGCGACCTCTGCCCACCTGCTAACCACAGAATCCCCTCGGCGTTCGCACAGCCACATTTTTATTATCATCGTTACCACCACTCTAAAGCCTCTGAAAATAAAAGTCTCTTTTAATTAAAAATAAAGTAAAAAACTGCGCTACAGTGCTATTGATTTCAATTTGTCACGCGTATTGTCCGCGATTCAAATCCCACGCATGAACCTCCGATTTTTCCTATGTAAAAATATTGCTGCAACCCTTTTTTATGTCCCACTGCTGGACACGCGTCTTTCCTCACTGCTGAAGCGGGCCTGGAACATACTCCATCATGCAGCTTCAAAGCGGATTCGTGAAGGTGGCCTCCGCCAAGGTTTAACGACTGCTATCCAATGATCCGGGGCCGGACCCGGGACCGACAGCTTAACGTGCCTTACAAAGCGCGAATGTGCGCATGAAATGTTGCCACTAGGTTCTCCCATCCAGCTCCCGACCGCGCCCGACGTGCTGAAGTTGTCCATTGCTCTTGCGGAGCTATGCATGCTTCGGTACAGAGGAACAAATCGAAAAACTAAAACCAATCAACTAAAACGAACACAATCTGTGATATGCTGGATTTAAATTAGTATTGATGTTCTTAAACAAGTCTTCTTTACTAAAATGTAGATTCCAGCTCCTGTGAATCGATGATGCAGTTGTTCTATACGCTTAAACCATAAGTATTTGAAGCTGTTGGTTTATATTAGTAATTTAGGTTGTAAGCAGATTAATTAATATTCTTCTAATATAACCATAATTGTTATAACTAAAAAGCATAGATATAATAAAGCTGACGAGTTTGTTTGTCGAGGCGCTAATGTGTGGAACTGGCAGTCGGTTTAAAAAATACTTTTTGAATTCGATAGGTTATTTATTAAGGAAAGTTTTAGGCTACGGAAAATCACACTACGGTTCTTAAGACTGGAGCAATTAGTAAGCAAAGTGTAGGCAAAAAATATGCGAAATGAGACGAAACACGCGGATGAAGACACGAACATAAAAAAAATAACATATTTAACTAAAATTTAATGAAAAATTATTTTAAACTTCGCAGTAATTTTACATCCATACTACTCTTGCTAAGAAGTTTTTTTTTACAATATTATCATCAAGGTCGCACATGTATGTATGAGAATCCATTCCATAATAACGCAAACTTGACCTTCCTTCTAGAGGGGTCACACAAAACCAAGGTCTGCACAAAGTCCACAATAGAACACGACAATAACCCAATCTGTTGCGTCCGGTGTGGTAGGTACGCGTGGAAAATTCGGAACGGTAGCATACACTTGTGAGACGCATTGAATGAATTGTCTTTTTTTATGTTTGAAGAGTAGCAAATGAGCGTGCAGTCCACCTGATATTAAGTGGCCTCTGCAGCCCATGGACACTTCTAACCTCAAACAGAAATCTTCATTTATTCATTCAGATGTCGTATATAGATGCGTTACTACTTCTAAGGACTAAGATGGTCGCCTCGCTGTGTGCCCGGCAGCCACACCTCTACTATCGAAACACAAAATCTGCTTCATTCACCGTGACTCACGTGACCTCATACAGAATTTTAGATTTATTTGAGGTTAGATGTGAGTGTCTAGGGGCTGTACAGACCAATTAACACCAGGTTGCATGCACGCTCATTTGCTACTCTTCAGATATAAAAAAAAATGACAATCAATCACAATAAATTAATTTATTTGTATAGATTTAGACTTAGATCCTTAGATATATAGGATATAAAAAACGGAGAGGAGAAATGTATTTACTTACTTTACCGAGACTGATTTATTAAGCTCATATTTAAGACAGTAACACTGCTTTTGTCATAGTTCTCGTTAATTCTTATTTTTGATAATTTTAAACCTTTACATGTCGCATCGGTGGTCATATGTGTCTCCCAAAAATGGGTGGGCCTGGGACAAATCGGTGGAGGTAGATACGGTTCAGTGGCCAACTCATGTCGGATGTGTTCAAACTGCATAACTGGCCTCCGATAAGATTTGCTATTCTTCAAAAATGAATAAAAAAACTTCGTCCTATTAACTACAACTGCTAGACAAAGAATAGAAAATAACGATAAATCACTTCACTAGAGTTTCTAGCGGCTCACTGGGGTTGGCTCATAAATTACCAAATTTATGACCCCACCCCAGCGAGCTGCTATAAAACAGGTTTGACAGTTCAGTTGCGCGCCTTTTCATGCTTTGAAACAGTTGATATTTTCATAATTAAAATCTTTAACACCATAAATTACACCTATTACATCTATGCTATAAAAATGACTACAAAATGTTACACTCTTTAGAGAGCCCATTGTGCGGCCCAAGGTTGATGGAACTAACCTTTGGACGGTACGCCGCTGACGTTGTGCAATGCCAATCATCCAATGATCCCGACACCTCCCGGCCGAGTAATGGTCGCCATCCGGCGTTTATTGGCTTTAAATTTATGGGCAATCTTGCTCCACTCGCGGTGTCCCCAGCTGAACAATTCTAAACCGTTGTCCAACACTACCTTTTTATAGCAGAGAAGTAATAAACGAGCATTCAATCCACTTGGTGGTATGTCGGTACCACTCGTGGGCATCTGTGTTCAACCACAAAAAAAGATTAAAGTACTGCTTGAGTCAACTGTTACTGAGTTAACTGGTCACAGTTGCTTTGCTGCCCTTGCCTCGTATAGCACACTCATGAAACCAGAACACATTTGCATTTAACACTGCTGATATGACAAAAATAGTTGGTAGACTTGATCTTACATTCAGCTGTGAAGTTATTCTTGTGTTACGGTTGGAGAAGTGCGGTTGTCTTATATTAGTCCTTTAGAGTAGTGATGCATGTACGTATGACCTCAAATAAGTCTTCAGTCCAGTTTGAGATTATATGTGGGTATCCATGAGCTGCAATGGCCAGTTAACATCGAGTGGCCTACATGCTCGTTAGCACCTCTTCAAACATAAACAAGGCTGGTCACAGATGCGTTGATGCCCCAGCTTCGTATAGCACACTCATAAAACCCGATCACAGCTGCGCTTAACACTGCTATTATAAGACAAAAATAGATGGTTTTGATGCCTAGGAGTCGAACCACAACACATTCTATTACCATAAAATGTGTAATTCTTAAACATAGAAACAATTTCTAAAACCTGAGATAGTCTTTTTTGGTTTAACCAATTTCAAAGAAATGAAACCAAATCTAATTTAATTTTTTCTGCATATCTCAACGATTGACCAGTTTTTATTTCAATACTATCAAGTTCCTGTACCAAGTCTGCTCAATATTTCGTTGTTTTTATGTTTGACGTCTAGTAAATGAGCAAGCAGGTCACCTGATGTTAAATGCTCACTGCAACCCAGGGACATCCACATCTAATTTCAAATAAATGCGTAGATAAGTTACAGAAACTTTTCAAGTTAAAATTGTCTTCTTTCATTCATTAATTTATAGCACTAAGTGGCATTTTTATTTTCTCTCTTTATAATTATTTTCCATATAAATTTAATATCGTCGAGTACATTATATTGTTTCTACACGGATATAATAATAGTTAATGGAGCCGGAGACATTAGTCCTCTGTATTGGTTCATCAAGCCGAGGACATTGGTCATAGTCCTCAACAAAACTTTTATCATTTTAAGCTAATATTATCGCGGAAATTATACATTTTTTATATTATGTAACGAGTACTCACGATTTGCAACTGGGCTGAAATATAGGCAATTTAAAAACCGCAAATCGTGAGTACTCGTTACATAATATAAAAAAACTTTTATCGTCCTATGTGTTCAGTACCGTGGGCAACTTCTTTATATCATATCTAGCAAATGCCCACGAGTTCGGTTACGTGTATTACGTGTGTTACCATTGACTTCACCACCCTCCTACATCCACGTTTTTGGTCTCATTTCGTACATTTTTTTCGCATAAACTTCGCACGCTAATCGCTCCGCTCAGAAAAATCGTAGTGTGGCATTACATAACCTAAAACTTTCCTTAATAAAATAATATATTTAATTTTAAAAAAATTCAATCAGACTGGTGGTAAGTCAGAGCGACAAACAAATAGCTTCATTATATTAGTGTAGACACCAGGGAACCATAAAACCGCAATTGAGGTCGAGGAGTCACGGTATCGCTCTACATTTGCTTCTAACCGCTGCATTCATCGCACCCTGGTACGTAAACAGATCAAAGTTCGGTATTATTCGTACAATCGTCATTCAACCCAACAATTGAATGAACATTATAGAATAGACACAGATCCGCATAGTGTCAAAAAATATCTTATAATACTTAATACTTAATACTTTCTTTGATACATTCGAAGAAAGTATCGAGATTTTATAGTACTTCACTTTGCTTCCCTAATTTTATGAAATGTTTAGGATTTTTTGACATTTTCAACAATTTGAAATTCATGTTTTTGATGATGACTCGAATATATCTTTTTTAGTTTTTTTTTAAGTACAAAAGATAACAAACGAGCGTGCAGGTCACCTGAAGTTAAGTGATCATTGCAACCCATGAACACCCATAAATGTAACCTCAAAATATACGAAGTTTTATCTGAAGTCATAAGAAGATGCGTCACTACTCCTGAGGACTAAGATTATTGGCGAGCTGTAAGTGTGCTACCGCACCTCTCCAACCGAAACATAAAAACAGCTTCACGGCGGATTATGAGTGGTGGTACTTCCCTGAACTATAGTTCTACTACCTTTCAAGTTCAGTGGTCAAAGGATCAATGGAACCTAATTATTAAGCATCATGTATGTGTTTCATAGGGTCTTATCTCAATATTGGTAATAGATAAAGAGTTCCAACATTCACAGATTGGGTGTTACTGTCCGAGTACACTTATCTGTACTCTGTACCCTATGCCATTTAAAACTTTGACCTACAAATTTGATAAGTGGGAAAATTGTATTTAACCACCGCCGGGCTCACAATCCGCCGTGAAGCAATTTTTATACTTCGGTTGGAGAGCTTTGGTTGTCTGTTACACTTACAAGCGAGGCAATCATCTAAGTCCTCAGGAGTAGTGACGCATCCACGACCTCAGGGCTTCAGTCCTGTTTGAGGTTAGACGTGATG
>DWKL01004613.1:0-10465 GCA_018249415.1 Phareas burnsi
TAACGTAAGCTGCCCAGCATAAAAAAATATTATTTACTAGTACACATATATCGTACGATAAGAAACCAAAAATTTGGTTATTCCACGACAAAAAAATATTATGGTCCAGTTCTTTTAGATGTATATTATGTTCCTTCCGCTATGTCTCCTTAATTTCTAAATTACTCTATATGACATTTCATATACCTAATTAAATACTTCTTACTTACTTAGGTATTTATTTCGATTAAGTGAGGTCTGAAAACGTACCAAAATATTTCTTGAAAGACACTATCAATATCGTATAATCCTAAGATACTATCAATACACTACTTCTAGAAAAGGATAAAATTTCAATAAATTATTGAACTACGTATATTTTACGGACTATAATTACAGAAACACTCTAAAAGGACAAACCGCCATAATTATCCATTTCTGTCTTATGATAGCGCCATAAAACTGCTATGTTCTGGTATGGTAAAGCACGGACACTAATATAAGGCACTGTAACTTATTCCTAAGAAGCAGTAACGCCCCCAATCGGGCACTAAACGCCAAGTGTACCGATTGCTGGTCTTTACAAAATAAAATAAAATCACACTGCACTTTTCTGACATATTCTTATATGTCATATTTTTTTAGATACCACAACTGGTACGTAGATAAAATAAACAATAAATACCGACTGTCGTAGTCGGGGACAATTGCTCTGGCAGCACTTCGTCCAACCGGTCGCACCGCACCTGCAGCACGGACACTGGACGGTGAACACCGATCCGATAATGGTATAACCATTCTAAAACGTTTGAAAATTAAAACAGAATGTCTTCGCTCGTCCTAAGAATCTGTAGCGTAGCAAATAACTCAATGCTGGCGTAAAATATGTACTATCGTATCAATAGATAACTAGGTACACTTGAAAAGTCTAGAAAACTATAGAGGAGGAAAATAGAAAAAGAAAATGGCACTTTAATGTTTTCCAAAGAAATTATAATTAATAATTTCTTTAACAGTTTAATGTTTATTAATATTCACGAGCACACTACTCGAGACCTTGTTGTTGCTATTTTATGAAGTTCTTCTGTTTCTGCGACTCTACATAATTTATGAACATAAATAAAATTTAAAATGTGGTCTGCGATGTCTAAATAACTATTATTTTCTAAACTCTTATATTTTTATATAGCATAGATGTAGCAACTTTAGATAGATAGATGTAGCACTTTGCCTGACGGTAAGTGACCAAATAGGAATAAATCCCTACCTCAAAAAGGCCAAAGAAGCGTTGTTATACCTGAAGTAACTTAGAATACTTTCAGTAATTGTCTCTCCCTTACCACGCTCTAAGCAGAACATGGGTGGTTAATACTGTTGTTACGCGACACAAATATGTGGGTATGCGTAGGATGCAGATACTCTTACTTTATATGCTATAATGTATATAAATTGATTTATTATTTACTATCCATCTAATTACATGTATTTACCGGCGTGAGGCCTGTGGGGTATACCTGTTAAGCCCGAATTATAGGTCTGCAATCAATGAGATTTCGTAGATCTGGAACACTTTTTATATAATGGGGTACTTCGAGAGTAGGAAAAGCATGACAAAGTGGACTAAGTGCAAAGTCTTCGTTAACCCGAAACGATATTCCTTTATAGCGATGATGAGTCGAGCGGCCGGTAGCGGTGCGAGCGTGCGCGGCCGAGATCCTGAGTTCTGTCTCCATAATCGAAATTATTTTTTTTAGTAAAACTAGGGACATTTTAATGTCGATACGACAAGTATCCTCGGTACATTTAGATATATCATAATTCAATGTAAACATATTGTCGTGCACACGATACGCAGATGTTTGGATCATCATCGTCATCATCACCGACCTATTCAACACTGTGCCACGGATGCATACGAATCTTGTCATAATTGTCAGAATGAGAAGAGTTGGGATGGCTCAATCCACCTCGTTGACCAAGTGTCCAAGTTGACCGATTCTTTATTAAAAAATTAATTAATTTCTAGTATGCACACGCGTGTGGAATTCGAACCCCGGATCCCCAGCACGACGACGAAATCTTATCTAGTTGTATCTTAGTTAACTTAGACAATCTTTATGTTTCTTAAAATACTTAACATTTTTAAAGTAATCGATTACACAGCGCGCTTCAACAACAATCGCATGTGTCTACAATAAAAGATTGTAGGGCACGTTCGACGGCAGAGCGTGTCAGTCGGTGGTCAGTCAGCTGATCGTGCAGAGGGTCGCCGGAGGGTCGCTGGGCAGCAGGAGGCGTGGGGCGGGCGGCAGTGCGGCGCCGCCTCCGCCACGCGCCCCCGCCGCGCCGCGCGCTGCGGCTCAGTCCGCGCCGCGCCGCGCTTCATTCCGCACGTGTCGTGTTCGCTCCGCTGTCTCCGCGCCGCGTCACCTCGCCGGCTCGACGTCCACGCTTCGATGAGGAGTTGCGGTTCGCATCTTACCGGGCAGCATTAGAGTCCCCGATATTTTCTAATACTGTCAGGTAAAGATGTCGTCCGCGCTCCGCGTTCCACGCAGCTAGCTCCGATGGAATTCGGCTCGGCCGGTGGAACCGGTCGGGCGACGGTTTATATTTACCGGCAGCGGGGACCGCGTGGCCGCCGCCCTGGGCCCGCTGCGCCCGCGCCGCGTTACGTCACGTGCTCGGGACCGGTCCGCGCCGCACCCGGAGCGGCCGGCCGCGGGCCTTCCGCCGCCTACCGACGTGTCCGGCCGCCGCACCGACCCCGATAGCGGCATGTCCACATCGGCAAGTTGCAACAGGTAGTAAAGATCATTCCTTAAACCGAATATATTTACTAAAATAACGCTTAAAATACGAAACAAAAAGAGACTAAAAAGATAGACTAGCGTAAAAATCAAATTAAACAAAAATCTACGCCGGCGTCTGAAAAACGGCTCGGGCAGACCCGCCAGGTTTATCTAATTACACGATCAAAAGTGCGTAACGTTGGTTGTTTTTGTCTAGAAGTTTGTATTGGAAATTCAGGTGCAGCTAGGAATCAGAATTTCACGACCAGTTGTAAGATACGGGTAGACAAGTTGATCTAACAAGTAGCTGCCAAAACGTGTCACGTCGTCACGTGTGCACGGTCGCACGCTGCACTCTGCAGGCCGCTCGCGCGCCACCACAACGCAGCGCTCGGCGCCCCGGCCATGTGCTACAGTCGATCAGACCGCGAGCGGCGCCGCGCGGCGGCGCTAGCGAGTTTCCCGCGGCGACCATCGACGGGCTCCACAAATCGCGCGTAGCGTTTCCTCAACGCTACTCACGTTATCCACTCGACTAATTAAAATTCCTTGCGCCGACAATGAACACGCGTTTTCAACTCATTAACTTTACTACTATACTTTTCTGGTCGTCAACTCTTTGCACGAAGTTACTTCCCTATAGCTGCAGCAGTTTAGTTTTACTTGTTGTGTTATATAATTTACAGTGTTGATTCTAAGGTGACTTCGACAAACCGGTTGTAACAAATTGAGATGCTTTTGAACTCTCCTTTAAGAGTCAGAATTTATAAAAAAACTAAAAACTCAGGCTACGTTATGACAGGACCAAAGTCTGGCCATACTACGCGAACAGAACTCACGGTGATTGTCTGAAGAGGCAGGCAAGGAAATCCCTGGCAGAGCGGTGTGTAGGGCCATCGCTTGCCTTCCGAATGGCAGATGTTTAATTCACGAGTTGCCTGTCTGTTGATTATGCTGTTTAAGATGCGGTGCATTATTCATTACCGGGTGGAAAGTTTTGGCTTTCCGAATATAAAGATGTGGGTCAAGGCCCGAGCCTTCACTGCCACATCTTGACGCAACTCGTTTTGTAGTAATTTAGATGCAACCTCGTTTCAGCGCTTTTTAATTATGTATTATGGCTTCCGCTTCTAAAAAGATGTATCTAGGCTTTACCGTAACTAAGAAAACGACATTCAAATCAGGTTCCTGAGAGTTGCCGTGAGAACGCGTTAGGGTGCGCTGATTCTATCCTCTTGAATGTAATGTTTTAGACGTCATTCGACATATCGTTGTGCTAAAGCCGTTTCGTTGCATAAGCATAATCTTCGTGATAAGGCGGGAGCGCGGGGCGCACTATCGGCCGGTGTCGGGGGTCGCGCGATATCGCTCTGTTTTCGTTTCTGGACGGTTCGTCGGCGCTATCGCGGGTTATCGTGTTGATGCTCAAATATTCGTGACCTTCGATCTGTGGACGGAGACGCGCGGTCGCATGCGGCGACCGCATGTCTCCGTCGTAAACTGCACCCTCAAAGTCCAACAGAACGTCACCTGCGGCGGGTTCGACGCCGGAGCACGGGGCCGGTGAAAGCTGCAGTAAATTAATCGCTCGGGTCGATTCCGCTTTCGAATTGAATTTTTATCGGTATCGGAGAGTGTCGCCGCGTCGGGACCGGGTCTTACTTTCCTATAGGTGCGCGCGTTGTGCATCTATTTCGGGAGTCGTTGACCGCGGGTTTGGCACTGCCGACGGCCGGTTTTATTCTGTTCGTGTCGGAGCATCGTTCCGGGAGCGCCTCGCCTCGCCGCGCGCTTTCGTGTAAAACACGCGCGTATTTCAGGCGATGACGTAACGCGGGAGTGCGTCGTCCCCAGGCGCCGGGAGGGACATGCCTAATCGGGCATAATGTTATTAATAAGCCGGGGGCGGGCCGGGGCTCGCCCTCGCATAAAACAATGTTTATTGCCCATGGGACGCATGCGATCCCCGCACGAATATGATATCCCGCGTGGTGTTGCACCGCACGAACCATTGTTGCCGACCGGCTATTTTTACCTGCCACCGCTAAAATGAGCTGCTGATTGGATGCGAACGGTCGGCTCGAGCAGGAGTTGTCGCTGCTCTGCACAGGCACTAGGCACACCTCTTATTCTACCCTAAAAATTAAACAATTTGGCTGTTTTTGACGACACCGCAGATGTGTGGGCAATGTGTCACGTGTGTCTGAACTGTCACCGACAAATGAAATATTAGCACAGCTCAGACAATACATTACGCTTCCAATTTCAAAATAAATATTAGCTACAAAAGTGACAATACAGAATAAATTCAAATTTAAATAACAATATAAGCTCGTTCGCAAATACATTTGCCGACCTTATCTCGTCCAGAGGAAGCGCGCGGGACGGGGGACGGCCGGTTGGCTATCGGTGACCCGCTGACCTGCAATGCTGGGCAAAAACAGTTCTATCTTATGAAGCCACCTCGCCAGCCGAGTCCCCGCTGCTTGCACTCAACAGGTTTGACTGACGGCGTCGTCGAGCTTTCTCCCCGCCGACAACCGCGACCGATCGCTAATACTGTTCACATGCCACAGCCTGCTGTCACTAAGTGCCCGTAAGCGGGGATGTTTCCTTCTTATCGACACGCATGTATTCACCCACCGAAGTCGTCCGTTATTCCAACGTGATACAGAATAGTAATCTAATACAAGGAAAACATTATCGATAATAAAATGCCCTCATTGCATACAAATTGGAAAGTATAATCGTGTTATATTCCTATGACACACAAAGATAAACATCCATTAAATTGGGTCAATAAATTCGTGAATATATATTGCGACCAAATGTTTATATCATTATACTAAATTAACAATATTTAAATGAAATGTATTGAAACAATTTAGAACATGTGTGTGTATATTACACAAAACCGTACGGCTCGGCGGATGCAGAGCGGCGACCGCCGATAGCGCTTTATCAGCTGCCTCCGACACAACCGCGCGGTACACACACCTCTTGTTCACAGTGTACATTGAGAAGTTCTATAGGGGACTTTAATTAAAAACAAATATGTATCTTAAAGAGATTTGGGATATACAAGACATCCAAAATCTCTTAAAGATACATCCAAAATAGGTAAAATAAATAACATCTTTTTATACTTCTCCTTCTATTTTTACTATTCTGCATCCAAGCAGAAAGTTCGCATTCCTTATCATACTAATAATAATAGTAATAATATCTTCTAATCTCTATACACGATGTACATATATTTGAACTTCTTAAAGCATCGTCCGTTGCTACGCATCAAAATATTTTACATCGAACAATCGTTCAAAACATATTTACATACAAATCAATGACATTGATAAATAACAAATTAAGAGATGTACATCGCTGTGTACCGAAGCGACTGATAGTATCTTGGCGTAAATAAATAAGTAATGGGCCAATAACAGCGAGTTGGCAAACACGAACAAATGCCCGTCATTATGCAATGTAAACACTTCCATCTGTAATTCTGTACGCACTTTCTCTGCTCGTAAACTGTTGTTATGACCGTGACCGTCACACCTTGTTTGAAGCTTAACTTTACTGCTGCTAATGACTTTATAGCCAGAAAATTGATAAATAATACGTTGACACGCGCGTCCGAATTAGTACCTCAATTCTGTTGACACCCTTTCGGTGATAAATAAGTACAGGTGGTGCCGTTACTAAATAGACCATTAATGGATCTGATGCAAACAGTTACATTTTTATCTCAACAAATGATGTTTATGGAACTTAGTTAAATTTATTGTAAATCGCCGAACTAGGGAAGGCAATTGATATATTCACTAGCAAGTAGATAATTATTATTAAACTATAACAAATTTCTTAATAAAACTTTACATTACGTCTGAATTATATTGTTATATTTTCTACCCAAATTTTTCATAGTCATCTTGTCAAAATAAATAATCATTGACATACACTAAGGCGTCATCTTGGCTCCTCTTTATATTAATCAGATGTTTTCAAACGATACTATGATTTCTAATATACTTTCCTCCCTGATTCACTATTATAATTTAGGTACTCATTGTGAATGTCAATTATCATAATTCACTGTCATATAATGCGAACGTTATTGATGTAGGCAGAGTCGTATTGACACCAGATAATTACGATACGCAATGTTTAAATCGTTTTGATCTAATTTCCTACTCATTGCATGTTGCTTTATACCGACCAAGTTTACAGCGACGGCAAAAAATCCACCGCAGCATATAGCATGCTCGCATTACACGTACTCGGCACGCCACTCGCGAGGCGGCGGCACAGATCGCGGCCGCGGGTACTGTTACAATCACCCACTCTAGCACTCCGCGCTGCTTTTTTGTTTTGAAGGTAGCGGACCGGCTTGTGGCCCAGCTAACGTTAACTGCTCGCCCGCGGATGCCCTGTAAGACTGACCTCAAACAAAACTGCTGTTCATTCTAAGGTCGATAACATTTGCACAGTCATATCCATTCACTAGACACGTACCCAGACGCTCTTTACGCCGAAACCACTTAAGTTTAATATAACGCAATGTACTATGGCAAAAGAAGGAATAGCGTTCTATGCAATTCATTGTACCCTATACATCATACATCTTTGATTTCCAAAATAACGTGCGTATTATTAACGTTTATCGCTTATACGGTGAAAAAGAACATTGTGACGAAATGAACGTACCTAATCGTTCTCCGCAACATTCCCGGAGGTGTCTTACATTCAACAACCTTATCATCGACCAGTTTAACCCTCCTTATTCTGATAGCTCGTGCTCAACAGTGGGGAACTTATGGGATGATTATGATTATTTTTAAAGAACGCACCAAAATATACTGTAATGATCACTTAAAGCTAAGAATTCTATGCTAATGCCGGCTCATTTAAATTGTAAGCACAAGAATGTACTCCCACATATCTCGTGGTGGGTTGCCATAGCGACAGCACTCACATAGCTACATGATAACGGCTCGAACATAAGAGACTTGCTACACCGAATGAGTGTTTCGAAAAACTAGTGACAAGATTTTTATTCATAGTTCAAAAATACCAAACGAATAATCAATCCACCAGATATAAGTAGTGACAGCAGCCCAGAGACATCTGTAATCGACCCCAAGTAGAATTGAAGTTCTACATAAAGTTGGCCATAGAAATGTTGCTACCCTTTTGGAATTAGGTTGGAGAGCCTCGAGTGACCCTCCCCTACCTCGTCTTTCGAATCAGAACACAGCAATGTTCAATACCGCTATTATAAGATATATGTAAGCATCGCGTCAGAGCCCCTGGAGTCAGACTACGAGAAGTTGTGGTGGTAACTGATAACTGAACGGAAGGAATAGATGCAAACCTATGAGCCGTTTAAAATATTATATGGGAGATGTACGCACCGGGTCATGAACAAAAAACAATTATCTATAATCTGGCGTTGTGAAATAAGAGCTAGCCGTAATTATTAATTTATTTTGCATGCATGTTATTATCACATCATTATCAAAGCATCGTGTTATAGGCGAACATAAGAACTATATTTAAACATTCTAAAATCTCCAGTGTGTTCCATAAACGTAGAAATGTTCGTTATGTACTTGTTGGTCAATGTAATATTCTAGTATTGATGTAATCTTGTGGAAAACGATTTATTTACCCGCAGTATTTGCATGGACAATATTGAAGTTTTTTAAATATAATCAAGTTTTTTCAAGCTACTTTTTATTTATTTGACAGGAAACTCATTAATTTCACCTCTGTCGTTCCTCGTTCGCGGGGAAACAATGAACTTATTGATTAGACGTCCATTTTTTGCCATAGCTATTGAGAGTGCAATGCGCCTTTTGTGGAAAATGATGACAGAATAGATTTTTTAACCCGAAACAGTTCTTTTAAAATAGAACTGCTACTATACCTAAAGCGTTATCACACAGATGAAAATATTATAGAATACATTTCACTATTAAATTATTTATTACAAATGTTTTTCAAGATAAATATAATTATTATGTGATGCAGTTTGTTGATATGGAAACGCTTTTCGTAAACGTTAACATATCGCCTTCAGTAAAGAAAAATATTTCATTTTTTTCTTTTTGATCATCACATTTTACACGTCATCCACATGTGACTTCACCAGTTGAGTTGTGAATGTTATACTCGATTAAATTTATACTAAAACTTACTAAGTGAACCATATTAAACGGGAATTTTCTCCAAAATGGAAATATTTATTAACTTGAAACGCAACAAATGGTCTAACAATGAGAGTTAAAGATTGAAGGAATTGTTCTTATTTTTTTATTTGTGTCGAGTAGAGTGGTAACAGTGACCCTGCTACCACCATAATCGTTCGAGAAAAGAAAACCCAAAAACGTTCACCAATACAACGATAAATATAACAATGTCTTTACAAGTCGACTCGCCTTTATCTTACAGTGCAAATTTTTTTGTCCGAGCCTAAAAGTATTTTTAATACACGCTGGCTGTTCGAGAAAGAGCGATCAAAAGATAACGCTCCTATAGTTGTATCACGTTACGGCGCTGCTCCGCGGCGCTCGCCCCATTGCGCACCGCTCCAAACGCTCTCGGCTAGCGTACCAGATATTCTAACATCGAATCCCAGCCACATGTATAGTCCGTCCCCAAATCTTATACTAAATTGACACATGCTAATGTCAACATTAGAAATATAGATATATCAGCTACATTCACATCCTCTTGAGTTCCGGTTTGAACCGTTCTTCGAAGTCTTCAAAGGGTAACCACGGATCGCCACAGCGTTACCCTTGAAGATTAAGCCCACGCATCTGTCGCAGCTGTGGCCTATCCTAATAAATAAATAATCCTCCTATTAGGGGTTGATTACATATGTCCATGGAAGTGATCGCTTACCGTCAGATGGCCCGCATACTTGTATAAAAAGAAAATAATATATAATTTAAAAAATAAACATTTACTTACTCGAAACACAATTAATTAGTAAAGTTTATTCAGTAGCGACGCCTTGGATGCGTCGTTATATATTATTTTGGAAAGGCAACTACAACATTTCCAGTTGGACATTATATTGTCGCATTAGTCGTATGGTTATACGCAATTAAGTACATACGAGACATAACATTGTTAATATTTTCTGATTCGATCACATTACTATTAAAAACGTCAGAAAAAATGTAATTATCTAAGTGCGTTAGATGCTATACTTTTTTAGTAACTATACTAAAAGAAACTTTATTATACCTAGTTACTATTTTACTAAATACATATGTATAATTACAAAGTAAAACCACAAATCTGGAAACTCTTATTGACGTATATGTACTGACGTTTCCTCATTAAAGAATAAACGACAGGTACACTACGAGATGACACGACCAGCAGTGTACGCTGCGGAGAATATCAATCAAACATTATGAAAAAATGTAATTTTCACTAGTTTAGTGAATGAAATTAGTGAGGGAATAGTATTTTGAATTTAGGCGAACGCTGCGGCATTTCTTATTTAATTTTCTCATAAGATATACAAAATTGTCTTGTGTCCTAACATTTTATAAACAATATTTTATATACTGTATTATTAAAAAAAATATATTTTTTTATTTTGGCAGATTTAATTCAAAAAATAAGAGTCATTGTGTAATATATGAAGTATCAAATTGGAATTTGTTTTATTTTTA
>DWKL01004614.1:0-10465 GCA_018249415.1 Phareas burnsi
GATCTCAGTATTGATCTCTTAACATATTACTTTCTGGACAACTCAGAATTAGGTAAGCTGCAAATATTAAAGAACTATATTAAAATGCGTCAAATATATTGATCACCGTAGCTTCAGGCACGATGGCAATCTGTCACAACCTGGTTATCATTATGTTATTTTAATTGTTTTATCTTTGTACTTAAAAAGATAAGTGATTTATTTATATGAAATTAAACATTACGAGTAAATAGTGTTGTTAATATTGTTATTGACAATCTTGTACAAAAACTTGGTTTTAGTACGAAAGGTAACCTTGACATACCAACCCTTATCTCGGAATATGCAAAGGATATCATATATTGCCTTTTAAACGAATTTACTCAGAATAAAATGGAAAAAAATGTTATAGCTCTCATTTTTTGGGAGTATTACGTCACAAGTATTTCACTATTATTTTATAAAACAAATTTTCATAAATATAATAAATGTTTTTGTGCGGAATATTACATTACTTATTAAAACCAATAGGTATGATGGAGCTATACATATTGTATACTTTAATCAATGGTCCTTTATAATCCTTGCTGGAAATTTTTACTGTTTATCTTTATCCAAATTGGATAAAAGCCAATTGTGGCAGGAATTTAATCGAAAGTGTTTAAATTTCTTAAATTATTCAATAAGGTGTTGTTCAAACAAGATCTAATTGTGTAATTATTAACATAAATATAATGTTAGTGTTATAAAAGGAAATGCTCTTAAAGATAACTTCATAAATTATTGATGATCATGCTATTTTTAATGGATCATCATTAAAATGTCATAATAAAACATAATTTAAATAATCATTGGATAGTTATTACATAATGTATATTTCTAGTATTTGTGAACAATACAAACACCCAGACCCAGAACAGTAATCTAAATTCATCATTTAGATGTTTGCTTGGCCATGAATCAAATCCAGAACCCTCTGCATGTTAGACTGTATGGTAACAGCAGCATCATGTGGGGTATCCACAGAAGTAAAGTTGAAAAAGTTCCTAATTAATATAAAGGTAGTATAAGACATTATAAATCCTTACATAGATAATTCCTATCTGAGGTAGTATCGTTTATTGCAGTAATGCTAACATACTTATTTAAGGCAATCCTTTGTCATCACAGGTAACAGTGTTCCTGTAACTAATCTCTATTAGATTACGACAGATAGTTATAGTAACTAGTTAATTACAGATGTGACAAGTCCATTTAACATCAGTTGGATTGCACTTAATTTTATTACTTATATAAAAATTAAAAGTGTAACGGTGAGAAGAATCATAGATATTGTCAAGACGCCAATCTCTTGGCATTGTAATTGTCACAGTGACCTACATTTTGCTTCATTATCACTTTTTATCTTGCATCCATGAATGGTTGAACACCATAATTTGTTTGTTTTTATGGAGAACACAGATAACTTACTATATGAGATGACAGTCTTATTTATGAAAATAGCAGTGTGGAATCATAATTATCATATTATCGGGTACATCAAATAGCATAAGAAGACTAAAACTTTCAATATGATAATTGCATATATCAGTAATAACTCACGGTATGGGGTGGATAGTGAAAAGCAGTGATAGTTTAGTAGTTAAGATTTGGCCTCTCAAGCTGAGTGTCCGGGTTTGAACCCTGTATGCACCTCTGATTTTTCGAAGTCATGTGCGTATTCTAAATTAATTATTACTTGCTTTAACAGTGAAGGAAAACATTGTAAGGAAACCTACACATTTGAATGTATTCTGTAACATTCACGAAGGTGTGTGTAGTTTACCAATCTGCACTTGGCCAGCATGGTGGACTATGGTCTAATCCTTCTCATTCTGAGAAGAGACCTGTGCCCAGTAGTGGGACATAATAGGTTGATGATGATGGGGTGGATAGCTTATTGGCATGTATTTTGGCCCTCCATTGTAGGTCTGGTTTCGAAACCAAGGCACTAATATGTATGTAAAGTACATTACCTCGATTTACTTTGATTTGTTGTTGAAATGAAGGAAAATATTGTGAATACCTCATAATCTTTTCAAAACTATGTGAAGTCACTGAACCTAAATTTGGCTACAAATGGTGAAGTGTGTCCATAACGCTTTTGAGATGCGATTTGTGCCATCAGTGAGACAGTAATTAATAATGGAATGTATGTACGATATTTATAAAGATATCTCATTATTTGCATATTGTTCACAGGGTTGACACTGTATTTCCAAACAGTTCATTAGAAAGCAACAGACATGCATCGTGCAAGAGTGGTTTTTAAGGCATCAAATACAATTGGGAACTCAGAAAGATTTGCATCATGGCTTCTGAACAAACCTCAGGTAAAAAGTACTTTTGTCTTGTAGAATTTTCCGTAATTATAATACAATAGTATGTCACAATAATATATTGCAATCAATGATTAACATTGGTTTACATTTTAAACACATAAGAAGTATACAAAGTACATATAATATTTACATTTAAACTAAAAGTAAACAATGAGTACATTGTCTTAATCAATTTTGATCTTTGACAATATTATTATGTAAACAACTAATGGCTTTTATTGACTGTATTTGCACAGTTTGCAACTCTTCTTAGAAATGCATCCAAAATCCACAAATTTTTCATTTGACTTGAAAAATCTCAGTAAGTGGGCAATTATATTGCAACTAGATTCTGACATGGATGGACAGCAGTAAATTTAAGGATTATGGCTACTAATACATTACTATAGGAATAATATTTTCTACAAAAATTCTGATATTGAGATAAAATAGTTCATATTCAGCCAAATATTATAATGAAATATGCAAAATTTTGGAAAGATCATAAACTTGTAAAATATAGAGCCGTTTTAATATATTACTTGGGTTTTACATAAGAATTTCCTTTTACTGTCATATATTTTATCTAATATTGTGTGGATAAGATATATCATATCTTTTTTTTCTATTTTTTAAGGTTAAGGTCATATATATTTGCCTGTAAAAATTATCTCTACTTGTCCTCTTGACATTGTTGTGACGGATAAAACTGCCTTATCAGATAAAACATAGTAATATTGACCTATCATTTGTCATTTTTATTCAGTAATATATTTTGATAGTATGAAAGAGGCCATAAAAAATATTAAATATGTAATTAAGGTAAAAATAACTTTTCATTTTATCCACGTAATACTTATTTACGTCAATACGTTCCTTCCTCTATAAGCTGGGGTTCTAAACCAATTATATGTAAATCTTATCAATGTAACTCTTACGATTTTTAATGATTTGAAATTTGTAACATTCTAGTTACAAAGAGGAATAAGGATAAGTAAGAAAAAGATACTGTTTATTTGAATAAAGTGTTTCCTTCCTTATCAGGAAATAGTTTCTTTTTAAAACGCGACAAAAAGATTTCTAAGACATTCTAATTGATTTTAAAACGGTTTTTTTTAAGTACCACTATTTAGAACATTGTAATATAATGAAGTACCAGAAATAATGTTTTACGAAATCAATTATGTAGGCGTACATAATTTGTATATGTAAACCTAACATAGTAAACTTTATTATTATCTATTGATAAACGACTTGTCGGTATAAACCCGTGTATAAAAATGTAAATTTATATTAATCTCAGAGATCATTCATTATTCATAGATATTTATTCATTGTTCCATGAATCAAATTCATTGATGATTATCATTCAATCATCAATTATATTGTTACGAAAGGTATGAGAAGACTTCAGAAATCGTGGTCTTTAAACAGTACTATAGCATTGTAACCGTTTATTAAATAATATTATTAATCTTATTTCAACCATGTTCCATAAAACGGTTCATAAAAATTAGGTTGAAATGTATATACATAAATTTACGGGCGGACGTCACCGCTGACGTGCTTGTGGAATGAATGCGGAAAACTTGTAAAAATCTATTGGATGTATGTATTTGTTGTTGAGCCGTGTAGTTGTATTCATATTATCATAGGGACGAGCCCCTCAAACTGATAAGGTCTACTCGTTTATCTATCGGTTACAGTAATGAGTAGTGTACATATTGCTTTACTTAACGTTACGAGCTGCCAAAATTACTGGTACATTGAGCAGTATTCATTAGTAGATATACAAATATAAAGTATTTCTTTTTATATATGAAGAGTAGCAAACGAGCGTGCAGACCAACTGATGTTAAGTGGTAACTGCAGCCCATAGATACCCTCCACATCCTCCACATCTAACCTCAAAACGGAAGTTCTATCTGAGATCGTACGTAGATGCATCACCACTTCTGAGGACTAAGCTGGTCGTCTCGATATAAGTTGAAAGAACCGAAACACAGAAATTATTTCACGGTGATACATGAGGGCGGCAGTGGTACTTCCCGGACTAACTAAAGTTCTTCCATCTATCACAATGAGGCAGCACTACCATCACACTTATTTCTGCTACCGTAGTGGTTTAAAGGACAGTGCTATAGTAAGGCAGTGACGAGGCCTTACAACATCGAGATAATTCAACTTAAGAATCGTGTTATTTTTAGTGAAATAAGTTTTCTAGTAATCGAATATGCAAATGTGCGCTGTGCCTGCATAATAATTTACTCTCAAACCACTTTATAGGTAATTAGATACAAAAATCAAAGTAATTGTTAAAACGTGAAACGTCTCTGAAAACTCCACTGAGGAACTACCACTAAATCCATTTTCGCTAACAGCATTGCCCATGCCATGGTTCCGACCGTACAGTGTATATATTTATTTCCTCTTAATTTATTTTCATAGAATGCCGCGGTTGTGGTCAATTCGAGGTTCAAGAGCTCTACAGCGGCGGAACCTTTTCTCAATGGTTCAAGTTCTGCATACGTGGAGACTATGTACAATAATTGGCTCTCCGATCCTAACTCTGTCCACGCTGTAAGTATAAGTTATTTTTTATTTCTTATAAGCAGTGATAGCTTAGTGGTTAAGGTTCCGGCCTTTCACACACGGGGTGGTCCTGGGCTGGAATCCCCTATGCACCTTTGATTTTTCAAATTTATATGCATATTACAAATTAATTATCACTTTAACGATGAAGGAAAACATCGTGAGGAAACCTACACATCTGAGAGTACTTTGTAAAGTTCTCAAAGATGTGTGAAGTTTACCAATCCGCACGTGGCCAGCTTGTTGGACTATGGCCACAACCCTCCTCATTTTTAGAGGAGACGTGCCGAGCTATGGGATCTTCATAGGTTGATGATGATTTTTATTTTTTATAATATAAGTAAACCGCTACAAAAAGCGAACTTAATGCTATAAACATTATCTACCAGCCGTATCTAGGATTAAGCGGACATTTACAAAGGCACTGTAAATTAAGAAATAACCAGTATAACGTTTTAGCTAATAATTATAACATATAATGAGTATAAGTTAACGTATTTAGTTTATAATAGTAATTTATCATGACGAATAATATTGTGTAGTTAATTTAAAATCATATATATGTATATTATATAGCTTTTGTTTATGCGATTCTAACGTAGGTAACGATTGGTGAGACTCATTGATCTTCCGCGATAAAAATAACCTTTTTACGTAATTTGAGTCTACAATAAATTAAAAGTCGCATCCGGTTCACTACCTAGTTTCTGTATGGTTCTTGAACAGATATTCTCCCATTACATTGTTAGTATATTGTAGAGAGAGATTGAAAACATAAGAGATGTCTCCGTGAATCCTACAAATAAAACTCAATGATGAACTGGTACTGCTCTTGGATTCATACACGGATAGCTTGAACCGTCCTAACCGATCGTTTCAAGTTGTGAGTGCGTAACCGCCTACAAACTTCCTTTCATTGACTTACACTCGTGTATGTCGCTCTGAGCGCTTCGAGCAGCGAAGCCGTCGTGCCGTCGTTGCGAAGGAAAACATCGGAGGCAATCGGTCGGAGGCAGTCTGAGAGTTGTTCGTACAATTTTCAAAGCTGTATGAAGACTATTAATCCGCACTTAACCTCCGCGGTGGATTACGACCTAACCCTTCTCATTCTGCTAGGAGACCCGGCAGTGGGATAGTAATAGGTTCGTTATGATGATGATGTTCTTATTCTGTGAAGAGACCCGTACCCAGTAGTGAGACAGTAATGGGTTCATTATGATGATGATGATGATGACGTGTATCGTCTTTAAGATTGCGAATGAAGACAAATCTAACGATATATAACAGTCTTAGTTGAATTGTTGGCTAGCCGTCTGTTGTGAGCGCCCTTGTTAGATTTAAAAATAAATTTGTACAACTGAACAAGCTTCGAACGTACGAAGTAAATTTCTCATAACAAAAATCTATGATAGAATTTATTTAGATATCAAGGTCTGCAATCAATTTATATCTAAATGAAACAATTATAGTAATACATTGCCTTTGTGGCGCTTATAAGGTAAATCATTGTATATCTATTATGTATATGAAATTACCATTTGTTAATTCTTCTCAAATATAAAATAGGTAAAATTTAGGAGCGCTGTGCAATAATTACCCCGCTTGGTTGGTGCAATAGACAAATAAAATATATTAAATAAAAAGAAATTGATAGTTTTGACGATATATTATCAATACTCTTAAGATAAGGAGTATCTGTTTTCAAGGGTGCTCATATTCTGAGGAAGAAACCAAACCGACTTCGATTTGTGGTTCTCGAAGTTTAGGCAAGTTTTGAAGTTGAGTTTTTATTTTTGTATTTACTTATTTATAAATTGTAATTGTTATATTTTGCTACATAATTAGTGTGCAATAAGTGTATACGAACCTATTTATATCAAACATGACCTACTTCGATTTGTGGTTCTCGAAGTTTAGCCAATTTTAACATTTTTTTATAAAGATTTTATAAAGTTGCGTTTTTATTTTTGTATTTACCCATTTATAAATTATAATTGTTATATTTTGCTATATAATTAGAGTGCAATAAGTGTATACGAACCTATTTATATAAAGCATAATATGGTTATCATTGTGAGCGTGGATCATTTTGTGGTATTATTTCTATAGACTCGCTGTGTTTATACATGTATAGAATGAATATATCTTTGTATGTACTTACGCAACGCGTGTTTCGCAATCATGTATAGGAGTTTTACGGATATCTCAATATGATATTTGTAAATAGAATAATGATAAGGATGTCGATGATAAGCCTTACATTAGTCTAACGTTGATTATTGGCTGAAATGATTATATGTCTAGAGTTGGTCTAGACGGATTTACGCCATTCGTCTGTTTCAGATAATCGAATAGGCCTTTTTTATCGGCCAGATTCTAACAAGTTACGCTACTTAAACACAATTCACAACATCGACAGCTTAACTGCTTAGATTAAACTAAAACTATTATGATAGTCTTTGCTCATGTTCTCATCTATTGTCTCAGAAATACTGGCTTATAAGTCAAAGCAGCATCTATGAAAATTAGGTGGTTAGTCTTATTAACTTGCCGTGTGCGAAATTGTTGCAGACATTTTTTTTTGTCTTCTTCATCTTCATATGTTCTCATTGCTGGGCACAGGTCTCCTCTTAGATTGAGAAGGATTAGGCCATAGTCCATCACGCTGGCCAAGTGCGGATTGGTAAATTTCACACACCATCGTGAACTTTATAAAAAACTATGATGTGTAGGTGTCCTCACGATGTTTTTCTTCACCGTCAAAGCAAGTAATAATTAATTTGTATTAGGCAGGTAAATTCGAAAAACGCACTCGGTTTGTGTGCGGTTTGAACACCGGACACTCAGCTTAAGAGGCCGGAATCATAACCACTAGGCTATCACTGCTCATTTTTTTGTATAGCTCTAAAATTTGGTGAATGAGAAATTGAAAAACTTTACTGAAAAACATACTTACGAAAGCCAATGTTACGAACTTATCTCACGTCCATATTCAATACTGTGAATAAACTTGGAAAATGTTGTTTAGCGCATTGCGGTATTCGCGCCTGACATATTTATAATGTTTGCTCTGGAGCGTTCGACATAAACTAAGATTATTCGACATTAATGTAACATTTCTCGTAGCCCATATACCACTATTGAGCACGTATCTTTTACAATTCGGCTAAGTGCGCTAATGTTATTATCAAATCTATACATATGAATAATATGTAAATGTGTATGTCCGTACTCACTTGCTACTTAATACGTATCTTTTTACAATAACCACTTTTGATCTCAAAATTATGTTAACGTTTTGTAAAGGTTTTCAGTTTGTTATTATAGGCTTACTATTTTCTGGTTTCAGTAATTGACAGAAAGGCTTATGTAATACTGCATTGACAGTGCGGCAGTTTTGTGATATGTATTTTGGGTATGTCATGTTACTAAGTCACGATGTGAAACTCTCATTGCATGCAAGGTCAATTTGCGGGACACATCTAACTTGATCCGGTTATCACTCGAAGCAGACTTTATCTGAAATTGACTGTATCCGTCAGCGCAGCTTTCCTAATTGGCCATATCTTAACATCAAACATGTTTGTGACTTCGTCAAATTTACATTTGGTTGGTAGTCATGAGTTCATGATTACAAATTTAATAATATATTTTAGGTACTTTTAGTTTCACAATAATATTATATATCGTTTTTACGACTACGATACGTATTATTTTTATCGCGAGACTGTCAATATACGCATGTTTAACTGCGAACAATAATATTAATAAAATCTACGTTTTATATGACAATTGAGAGTCACAGGATCGTGAAATTTGAAGACTGAGTACTTAATAAGGAAAAAAGTGTTTTTTCCTCAAAATCTAAGTATTAAGTGAACTGTTTTTCCTAAAAACATGATGTCATAGCCGTTGATAATGTACGTCCAAAGATACTAAAGGAACTCTATAAGTATAGGGTTGGACTTCGCACATAATTTATAATTCACTACGCAGGTATATATTAGCATGAAATCCAAGATGATTGATTTAGTTATTTTAGAGATTCTCTTTTTTATACCATGGAAGTAGAAAACGATCACTTACCCTACTTAACGTCAAGTGGTCACCACCGCTTATGAACATCTATAACCAACTCCGTATAGAATTGCAGTTCTACCCGACATCGATCATATGTATTACTACTCTTCAAGACTGAGATGGGACACGTCCAAAGTGTTTATTACACCCTTCAAACCAGAACACAGTCGCTACTGTGTCCTTATAGTAACAGTGTGCCGCTGCACACTGTTACTATAAGGCAGATATACTATAATAGACGTGGTAGTAGTGTCTCTGTAGTTCTACCACCCTTGAAGTTATTAAATGTATGTAGATATATACAGGCTCGCAAGTTTAGCCTTCCTCGGTATGACATTCATGTATTGTAATCACTTTATCTTTCTCCGTAATAAAACAATAGAATCGCGTAGTCCGATAAGTCTATGGGCTTATTAAAATTTCTCATGTTATGAGTTTATCGTCATCAATCCATTATTATTGTTCCACTGCTGGGCATGAGTCTCCCCTCAGAATGAGAAAGGTTAGCCTATGCGGATTGGTAGCCTTCACACATCTTCGAGAACTTTACAAAGAACTCTAAGATGTGTAGGTCGTCTCACGATGTTTTCCTTTGTTAAAGCGATAAATAATTTCTAATACGCACATAACTTCAGAAAATCAGAGGTGCGTGCGGGACTCGATCCCCGGACACCCAGTGTGAGGTATTTGAGGAGGAGGAGGAGAGGCTGGAATTTTGACCACCAGGTTATCACTGCTTGAGTTATTATGACTTATGAGCCAATAATAATGTAATTGATGTTTATTTCAAGTCCTGGGATGCATTCTTCCGTAATGCAACTGCTGGAGCGCAACCCGGTGTTGCCTACACATCACCACCGAATCTCGCGCCGTACTCCAAAAACGAGGTGCCTCTCACCTCGCTGGTGCCTGCGGCCGGTGGTATGCCCTCAATCGCAGCAGGTAGGTGTACTAGAAAGACGTATGTATATAACGATCATTGTATGTAATTATTCACTATGATAATTTATATATTTCTTGTCAAATTCATAAGGTTGGTGACGGAAATCGATTTTTGTCTTCGGTATTCCAATGTTAAATTTGTTTTCTATAAAAGATATCCTACAGGATACAGCACTATTGTTGGTGTGTTGTCCAGTAGGAACATTTGTATAATAATCATCGATTCGACTGACAATATTAAACTCGAATTATTATTTACTATACTTGATCAGTGCGTATCTTGTGATTTTAAAAACAAAGTGAACATATAATTTACAAATGACGTATGTTTTTGCCAATTATCAACTTACGTGTTGTATTTTGTTGAGAGGCTAAACATACCTTTACGCAGCATAAGGATGCTTGTATGTTAGATTATAATTGTATATTGCATAGTATTGTATAGTATTTAGCACATTCATATCCATGTGATCCATCTGGAATGTGTTAACCAATGTTAATTATACTATGCT
>DWKL01004615.1:0-10464 GCA_018249415.1 Phareas burnsi
CAACTGCTTTACGGCGGATTATGAAGGCGGCGGTGGTACTTCCCCAGACGAACGATTGTTCTGCCACCTATTAAAATTATGGTTTATAGATAGTAGCGTTTAGTACTGCAGTTCTCTGGCTTTGAAGATATGTAAGGGTGAGACCATAATACATCGACGACGGCGATCCACGATCGATCGACATTGAACAAGGCGTTCCAACTTAGTTCTAGGACTAACAACGCATCTGCGGTCGACCTCACGTAGGATCTCATTCCTATACAGAGTTTATTACATATGTCCTGAGCCGGCAGTGATTACTTACTATCAGGTGTACTGTATACTCATTTGCTACTTTCAACTAAACATAGCTATTATAGATTATTGGTTCGATGAAGATACATTTTTCTCGCTTAGAATTATACACGCTATCACTTTACATCCAAATCAAAAGACAGCAATCTTTTTTAGAAATGGATATACCTCAATTACTTTATAATTATAACAGGTAATTAATAATAGAACATTGGGTAACGAGTTGGAAGCCATTTAATGGAAAATTCATATTTAATGTATGACGCTTGTGACCGTGGCAGAAAATGTATTCAGAATAAATAAACCAGAGAGTTAATAGGTACTGACAAGCAAGTGGGTGGAATCCATAGCACAATAGACGCAAAGGTCGGTTGCCGAACGAGCTGAGAGTAGGTCAAGATGACGTAACGGCACAAGTACACTGGAATCGTATTGGGTCCAATTCGGTTCGGAAATAGTCGTACGATTGCATCGGACGATCTATTGTTGCTTGCTATGCTAGTTCGTCAACGTAAGATGACGGCGCGAGTACACTGAAATCGTATTATTGGACCCTATCCGGCTCGTGACTAGTCGTACGACTGTATCGGATCATCTATGAACTTCTGCTAGCTATGCTAGTTCGCTAAGATGTCGTAACAATACAAACCCGCTGGAGTTACGATTCCAAACAATACGTTGTGGAGTTAAATTGGGTTTGTAACTTGTCGTACGACTGCATTAGATGATCTATGCATTCTTCTTGCTATGCCAGTTCGTCAACATGAAGTGACGGCGCTAGTATCCTGGAATCGTATTATTGGGTCCAATTCCGTTCGTAACTAATCGTACGATTGCGTCGGACGTTCTATGAACCTCCTTGCTTTGCTAGTTCGCTAAGATGATGTAACGGACAAATACACTGGAATCACATTGGGTCGAATTCGGTTCGTACCTAATCGTACGACTGCATTGGACGATCTATGCATCTCTGCTTGCTATGCTAGTTTATCAAAATGAAGTAACGGCGCAAATACAATGGAATCGTTTTATTGGATCCTACTCGAGTCGTAACTAGTCATACGTGTGTATCGGAGCATCTATGAACTTCTGCTAGCTACACTAGTTCGCCAAGATAACGTAACGGCAGAAGTACGTACGCAAGAATAGTATTATTGGGTCTAGTTCGGAAGTAATCGTACGACTGCATCTGATCGATGATGATATTTGCTCCTCTTTGAAGTAACGTACCAACGTTACTTCTCGCTTGTTTGATAGTTTGATTATCAGCCATTAATTTATGATTTATTGAAAGGCGTCTCTGTTAAAAAAATGCTGTAACCGAGCAATACTTTCGCCCTTTAAGTGCTGATAACTCTATGGATGAAATGTGTGCTACAGCGACACCGATTGACACATAAGAAACAAATAGAAAGGAATTTCATCTGATGTTAAGTGTTCAATGCAGAAATACCAACACTAAATATATAACAAAGCATATCTTTCGCGACTCCTGAAAATTTGAAACATCCACCATCATGCATCAGTCATTAGGAGTCCAATTCTGATCAAACGTGGTGCCGATAGACCTTCCATAAAAAGAAGGTTTTGCCGCAGTCACCCGCTTAGATGTGCGTATTGGTGATCGCAGTAAATGAATTTTTTCTTTTGTATAGAATTTCTTTCTTTCTTTATTTTTTTGTTATATACAATAGGTATTTGAAACTGGCACTACACAACAACTTGGAACTTATAAATCAAGTTATGCTTTTTATAGTATACAACTGTTATTTGCAGCTGGCACCACACAACAACTTGGAACTTATAAATTAGGTTTTGTTTTTTATGCTATAGAAGTGTTATTTGCAGCTGGCACCACACAGCAACTTGGAACTAATAAATCAAGTTATGTTTTTTTATAGTATAGAAGTGTTATTTGCAGCTGGCACCACACAACAACTTGGAACTTATAAATCAGGTTATGTTTTCTTATAGTATAGAAGTGTTATTTGCAGCTGGCACCACACAGCTACTTGGAACTTATAAATTAGGTTTTGTTTTTTATGCTATAGAAGTGTTATTCGCAGCTGGCACCACACAGCAACTTGGAACTTATAAATTAGGTTCCATATTTTTATAGCATAGAAGTGTTATTTGCAGCTGGTACCACACAGCAACTTCGAACTTATAAATCAGGTTATGTTTTTTTTATAGTATAGAGGTGTTTGTTATTTGTAGCTGGCACCACACAGCTACTTGGAACTTAGAAATTATGTTTCGTATTTTTATAGCACAGAACTAGCAAACGAATATGCTGTCCACCTCATGCTGCATTGACATCTGTAATCAACCCTAAAGTGGATTAAAATCCTACCTAAGATCATCCTAAAGACTAAGTCGGAATGCCTCGTATAGATGTCTCTCACTTACCACAATTCTTTAAACCAGGACACAGCAAAGTTTGACACTATTGTGACAATTCAGAAATAGCTGTGGATAGAATCATCATTCATCTATAATTGTTCCACTGCTGGGCACGAGTTTCCGCATAACATGAGAGGAATTAACCCATAGTTTTCATGCTGGCCAGATACGGATTGGTATACTTCACACACAGCTTTAAGAACTCTATGAATATCTCTATGGATATAGGTTTCCTCACGATCTTTTCCTTCATCGTAAAAGTAAATAACTTCTGCTTTCACGATGAAGTTGGTACACGTGCATAATTTCGAAAAATCGGAGCTCGTACGGAATTCGACCTTCGATCCTAGCGTGAGATCTGGTAAGGAATACAGCAAGACAATCACTCTCCTATAGTCCTATATAGATATTGGTGCTTCATCAGAATATTTCACTCGAAAGGCAAGGTTGGCCGATATCACCCGAGCTCCGTTCGGACAATCCCGGTTTAGGTGTACGCTCGGCACCAGAATCAATACTGGGTGCGGCGCCCGCAGCCGCGCGGCGCTCAATCTGTACGTATTCAGAAAGAACATTATGATCTCCGTCAATAGTTTCGTTAGGGTATAATAGTACTAATCACCTCAGTGGCGGATTAAGAACTCGATCGACTTAACTAGACCCCTCCCGTATCGAGAATCGCGTTCGCCCTGGAAACTTTGTATCGATAGATTACTACTGGAGTATATATAATTTTTTTTGTTTTATTTCTGTTACTAATTGTTATGTAAAAACATATTTTTTATGATATAATAGTACCAGCAAACCCAATGGCGGAGTTACTATTTTGTCGACGTACCTAAATACCCCCTCCCCACTCCGTATCATGCCCCACGTCCGCCTTACCAGCTTAGTACCTATAAGGTACTATTTGAATATTGTTCATATTCAGTTTCATTTCTGCAAGCAATAGTTCTCTATTCTTACGGTACTAATACATCCAGTGGTGGATGTACAGCACCGGCGACTTAACTAGACACCCTCCCACTTGCTGCACCGAACACGCAATCGCTTTTATATCATAGTGCCAGTAGGATACTTCAGTTCCAAACTTCATCATCATCATCCATCGTCATCGTTCTCATAAGCCCAATGGTGGTTTTACAATTCGGTCGCCCTAACTAGAGACCCCTTTCCGCTACCCGTTTTGGGTTGCGCGTTGGCTCTGGTAGCTAAATACTCACGGAATACTGCTTATATATAATTTATTTCCAGTTTGAAACTTCATCTGAAGCGGATTTTAAATATAATTTTTCTATATGATATTTCAATAGTTTACATGCAAAGAACTGGTACTTTGCAAATATGTTTGAGAAAGGAATTAACTAATATAATAGTTACTATTTATTCTCGTAATTTGACTGCAATTGTGTGAGAAGTGAGAAGACTGAATTAAACTGGCTGAGTAATATTAAAGATCTATAAATGGCCTTATTTTGTAATTAGGTTCTTAATTGAAATACAATATTGTACCCTTCGAAATAATGATATCACTCCGCAGTCTTATTCCTATACGCCAGAGTATTATGAGGTTGCGCGCAAATCTACGCTGTCATCAATCTACATAAGGTAGTAGTCACTTCGTGGTCGCGGCGGAAATGCACCGATGATAGACCTCACGTGAAGCTCTTCTATTTGCGGTCGATAACTAATATCCGTCAACGGCAATGAGCACTTCAGTCAAGCTGCATATAGCCACGGTACCGTACTACCAGTTGATTGAGTGGACAGCTAGATTCTGAGGGCACAGGGCCGGTCAGGGCCGGCCAATTAAGGGAGACCTTTGTCAACAGTGGACCTGCAAAACCTGATGATAACCTTTGCCATGTCAAATGAAACAAATTCTTCCTCGGTTGGCACTGCTTTATTTTTCTCTTTTTTCTATATCACCAGGATCTCATATCATGAAGCTGTATGTAGTTTCCATTATAACAAAATATTTCTGAATAACGTCACATCTATATCTGCGGAAAATAAAGAAATATTCGAATCGTCTTCATAAGATTCAGATGCCAACTAATATAACAAATGAATGTAAAGATTAATAGAACCGGTGCCATAGATTTAAATCATAAATATGCCCCAGAATGAACGACTAAATCTAAATCAATAACAACTTTGTACGCAATACTTTTTTAAAATTACTTTTCGTTTAAATCGAAATAGAAAAGCGTGTACCTGAAACACAATTTTAAAAATACCGGTGTTCTTCAGATGTACTAATAAATAGATTAAATCCAAAAAAGTCTCAGAGGTTTTAATTACATACATTGATTTTAATAAACAATTTTATGTAATTTTTAAAACTTCAATTTAAAAAAAACAATGCACCACTACTGCCGCACTGTTCTTACATTTAGCTTTCTTACTTAGGATTTGTTACAATGTCCTATGTAGATGTCCATGAGCCACTGGGATTAGTTACCATTAGACGGATTTCATTTTCGTTTGCTTCTTACATGCTATAAAAAAAAAAAAAAAATTTTTATACGAGAAGTGTAGTAAACGAGTGTGAAGGCCACCTGGTGTTAAGGTCACTGCTTTCAATGGCCACTTACATCTAACCATCTTGCACTGGTGTTCTGTCTACGTAAATGCATTACTATACTAAGGACTAAGATGGTCGCCGTTGTAAGAAGACCCGTCAACCAAAACACGAGAATTTCTACACTGCAGACTACGAGGACCGCGGTGGTACTTCCCCAGCGAACTATATTTCTACCATCACCATAATTTTCGAGGGCACATCTAGTGAATATTTCGATTTAAATCTATTACTTCCACCACAAATGAAGCTAACCACCCTCGTTAGTGGCTGCGCAATTGTGCCCTAACGAGACGCCCGATAGCTATAACGATATCAATTTTATCAACGCGAAATCGCAGAAAATTATGTTATATCGGTTTAAATATATATAAATCTTTTTATCATTTAATAGTATAGTGAGTACATTGAATTTATTTGGCTGCAACCGTTTTTTATGTCTCACTGCTGAGCACAGCACAACACAACTGGACGAGTCCTGGAGGGTACTTCACTACGCAGTTCCAATGCGGATTAGATTAGTGGCTAACCTGTTCGTCATGGTTTGACGATTGCAATGATAACAAACGGGACCGACAGCTTAACGTGCCCTCCAAGCACAGAAGCGCGCACTTTACACGAAATTTAGCCACTAGCCGTCACCCATCCAAATCAGGACCGATCGATCTTGGTCAACTTTATAGCTTTGCTTCGCTTCAACTTGTTTGCTAAATTATATTTAACGTATACAGTAAATTATAACAACAATAATAGAAAATGAAGTTACAATGATTTCAAAGTATAAAGAGATTATGAAGGGTATGTCCAAATTTTGTTTACGATTACAAAAGAGGGTGCGAGGATTTGTTCTAAACTCCTCTGAATATACCGATTAATGATGCGTAGGGAACTGAAGGAGGAAATGAAACAGAAAACTGTAAAAGGACAAGTTTCAAACTCGCCTTGCCCTCACAGTCCCATTGTCATGTCGTGGGCATTGTAAAAGTTAATAGGGATCTTTTTCTAGTATTCCAAACAAGCTGCATTGGAGTTTCATCAACGGAAATAAATAAAGTTGATGTAATTTTCTCTGTAATTTCAGTAAAATGTACAATTTCATTTTTATGTGCAAAATTAACATTGACATAAATTATTGCGACTTCACATTTTATGATATATTAATTTGAAATTGACACTAAATTTTATTTTCACATGAGTAATTGTGTATAAATCATAAGTGTATTGACATTATTGCGTACCATTGGAATGGTCCAAAAAATATTATACATATATATGCATGATATTTCGCGTTTTGCGAATCTTGTGAAGAGCTTGGCGCCTGCGCCCACGTTTCCTCGACGAACTATTTAATCCTGAAGGTACCTAGTATGTAGTTCAATTGATTGGCCAGCTATTTTTGTGCAGCTTATGCTTCTATAAGTGGTAATCGAATATGCAATCTACTTAATAATAATCGGCCTTTAGCGTCTACGACCATATATTATCGACACCAAATGAGATTGAAATGTTACTTGAGAATGAAGTTGACACGCCCCGAATGTTTCTCTCTTACCGTACTCCGTAAATCAGAACACTGCTGTGTTTATATCGCTTTTATAAGGCAGAATAGGTGTGGTCTATGTATCTAGCATAGAAGTATCATAGGAGCGTGCATTCCACTTAACGGTAAGTGGACACTGCCGCCCATGAACACCACTAATCAATACCAAGTACGATCGAACTCTTACCTAAAGTCAACCGCAAATGCATTTCTACCCTCGAGGACTAAGTTGAAACGTCTCGAATAAATGTCTCTCCGGTACCACATACCTCAAACAAAAACACAGCAGCGTTTGTACCATTGTATTAAGGTAGAAATAGGTGCGTTTAACCATCCATGGGCATATGTCTTCATCAACCCATGAATACCCGACTGCAGGACACGGGTCTCCTCTCAGAACGAGACGGGATAGGCCACAGTCTACCACGCTGGCTAAGTGCAGATTGATAAACATAATATACCTTCAAGAACTTTACAAAGAACTCTTACATATCTAGGTTTCCTCACGATGTTTTCCTTCACCATTAAAGCAAGTGATAATTAATCTCTAATACGCATATAGCATCGAAAAATCGGAAGTGCGTGCGGGATTTGAACCCCGGACAACCAGCGTGAGAGAATCTTAACAACTAGACTATCACTGCTTATACACGTTACTGTAACGATTGTTCACATCGGTAATATTCTGGGGAAGGTCGATTGAAATATACAAGGACACGCCTAGATCCCAGATACTGTCAATCGTGAATTTAGATGTACAGACATTTGAATAACAATACAAAATAATTTGTATATGAAATAACTGATATTGAACTATACTAAATGCATATTTGAATTTGAATAGATTCCACGTGGAGGTAGAGTTATTATGATAGGTATGAAGTAAATGTGAGTATCGTGGACTATTTGTAACATGGCCATACTGCGGTAGTGATGGGATGAACGATATGCGAATAATAACAAAAACAATAAACATATTACTGTCTATAAAGGTATCTTTATTTTTTATTATCGATAAACGATTTGGAAATAATAACCGAATAATCGAGTTAAGAATTGAACATCGATAAACATGATTATAACTGAGTGTAATGACAGTTATTTTTTAATCGATACAGAATACAGGTAACAGTTAAATTTTAGAGTATTATTACTATGAATAACTAAACACATTTAAGTATCCATACGTGTTGAGATCTCCACCAACTTAGAGGTATGTTGTGGAGAGACACATGCCCAGTAATAGGACACAAAAAGGTTGCAACCACGTATCAAAAGGCCTTTTTAACCGAATTTAATAAAATCAGCCATCATTTAAACTAATGTCGTAAAGCAGAAATTGCGATTCATATTTTTATAGCATAGAAATATCATGCGTTGAAAACGATTTTTTTTATTTTAAATGTTTTCTGTCTCTGTCAAACGTTGTAATCATTGGATAACAGTGGTTAAACCTTATCGGAGAGAGAGAGAGATTTTATGGGTAGTTTGAAAACATTCGGCCCCGGTTGAGCACTAACCCGTTTCTCCACCAATCAGCACTGGAACATACTCCATGCTTCAGACCTTGGCCAATTGTGAGAAGAGTCCCGTGCTAACAGTGGGACGTAAAATGGATTGTAGCCAGTGCGCGAATTCTTTATAGTTACAGCGGCGTTACGCTACGCTTATAGCGTCCTTCCTATAGCAGCACTGTTACGCTGCTGTGTTCTGATATCCATGGTGGTGTGAATGGTGTTGTGGGGCAGATTCTTACTGAGCTTAGGCCGTAGGCTTTTCCCGTATGACTCTTGTTCTACATAGAGCAATGGTCACTTAACATCGCGTTGGCTGGAAACACTATTGCTACCTCCGTTACACAAGAAATGTTTTACACAAAACAACATATACATATCTGTACAAAGATACATATCTCCCTATGAAATTTCTTCCAGCGGACATTTACTAGTATAATACGGATTATATAAATTACCTACAAATGTAAAATCGAACATTCATTCTCCCATCTCTACGGCTTAGAACGATCGACCTTCTGACATCACTGTATTACGTCATCGCATAAGTACCACTCCACATATGCTGTAACATGTTTAAACACAGGGCTACATTCGATATTCGTATAAATTATGGAGACCATGCGTTCCTCTATGAAGGTCTCTGTTATAATGAAACTTCCTGTTAGATTAGCATTAGGACTCTCGTTTTTAGTTATAAGTACGTACTATGTACCATGATTACTGTTTGCAGATGTGGTGATATATGCATAGTATATTGAATTTCTTGCACCGTTATTTCTCTGTAAATAAAATGCGCACGTAAATATGGTAGCTGTTCTTCTGTCTCATCATCCTGAAGGACCTGGTACTATCCCACTGCTAGACATATTTATCTCCTCAAAAGTGCTGAGTCCTGTTTAAGGGATATGCAAAAACACTAATATGAGGAGTTTCAACTCGAGCCTCAGGAGCAGCAACGACCTCTGGTGGAACTCTTGGACGATAACCGATTCCCAGGGGAAATAGGGAGGAGAGCTTCACTGCTTTCAGTTTGAAACAATGGCAGCTGATTGACGCTCAATTTAGTAAATAATCTACCGTGAATGGAAATGATTCCGATGTTGTCTTTATATAGTCAAATATTTACAGGTGATAGAACTATAGTTCGTCCGGGGAAGTACCCCCGCCGCCCTCATAATCCACCGCGAAGCAGTTTTTGTATTTCAGTCGGACAGGAGCATTTTCCGGGCACACTTATAGCAAGGCGACCTTAGTCCTCAGGAGTAGTGACGCATCTAAGTATGACTTCAGATAGAACATCAGTTTTGTTTGAGGTTAGATGTGGATGTCCATGGGCTGCAGTGACTACTTAATGTCAGGTAGCCTGCACGCTCGTTTGGTATTCTTCAAACGTAAAATAAACATTAAACAGAATAATCACGTTCTTCAACTGTCATGCAAAATCTGAACAACAACTTTCGTTATTCTTGTGGCGATCGAATTATCAAATCGCTATATCCCACTGTCTCTGTGAAGGGCACTGTTGGAATTTGAAACTACCATTCGATTGCTTCGTACCTATGCGAGTAGCGTGTAAGTACCTCAGGGATTCAAGTATTACCTACGTATAGGATTTAGGGAAAGGAAGTTTTTTATAACATGAGGAGAAAATGAGCATGCTAACCTTCAACTGGTAAGTGTGCTGCCCGGTATATATGTTGTCAACCATGTAGGACCCATAATGGTTCGACTCCGAAGGCATCTTCGCTGTACCTTTGTACTTCTGATTTTTAACAGCGGTGTTCATGACATTCAAGGCATTCTAATTTAGTCCTCAGAAGTTGGTACAGGCAATGCGTTTGTGGCCTGCCTCGCGGAACTTCAACCCTATTTGGAATTGATTACATACACCCATAGACGGCAATATACATAGACGGCATAAACGGCCTTACCATCAGGTGGACTGCATACTCGCTTGCTGTTTCGGTGTTGTAAAAGAAAAATAAAAAACCGCATGTGTATGCACTTGAGTTATACTTCTGTGGCGTATTTAATAAAATATTTTTTTATGCACTCAATTAAATTTTAACCCAGTAAACGACGAAACGAAGCACGAAAATAATACTATACGTAATACATTTATGTAA
>DWKL01004616.1:0-10463 GCA_018249415.1 Phareas burnsi
CATGAAGCCCGCCCTGAAGGTCGAAACGACCGACTGGCCGGAGTGAATACAAATCGGTTATCGGAACTGTTGGCCGTCTGTGTTACTCCGTTCGCCGCGTGTCGTTTGTCTGTTTGGTAATATCGCGAACTCTGTCCTTCAAGTGTGATACGCGAATTACTAAGCGAAGTGGTTTGTTCAAGTGGTTTTGTTATGTGAGAAGAGTAGCGGACGTGCGTGCGGATCACCGGATTTAAGTGGTGGACAGTCATACTTGATCTGAGGGAACGAACCACGTCTAACGTCAACGAGGACTGAAGTTCTATCTGAGCTCGTAGATGCGTCACTACTCCTGAGGACTAAGATACTCGCCTGGTTGTAAGTGTACCTGGCAATCGCACCTCTCCAACCAAAATACAAGTATTGCTTCACGGTGGATTGTGAGGGGGGCGGTGGTAGTTCCCCGGACGAACTATAGTTCTACCACCTATAATTTTTATTTTAGATTTTATTTAAAATATCTACGGAATCTGTAGTGATAGGTTACGTAACCAGTGATAGATAAAGATAATGGTTAAGATTCCGGCCTGTCAAACTTAAATTGGGTGTCCGGGATTCGAATTCCGCACGCAGCTCAAGTTTTTTTAAGTTATTTATTAACTCTCGTTTTAACGGTGAAGGAAAACAGTGTGTATTGTGAAAGTATTGTGAAATTGTTCTCGAAAGTGTGCGAAGTTTATCAATTTGCACTTGCCCACGTGGTAGACTATGGCCCAATCCTTCTCATTCTGAGAGGGCTGTTATGCAGTGGGGCATAATAAGTTGATGATGATATCAGGATCTTATTATTTTATCTGTTTATGGGGCAATTTAGTTTTATTTATTATAGATATTACTTTAAATATCTGCTTTACCTATGCAGCTGGAACTGTTCCAGTTGTAATATTGTGATAATACATACACGTGGTGAAGTATGCTCTAGGTCTTTTCCAGTTGTGGGAAGAGGTCCAAGTCCAGCAGCGGGACATAAAAAAGGGTTGAAGTCAGCACAATTCATTCAATATATTAATAATAATTTGTTGAATATAATATCTAGGCCCTCCCCAGTTGTGGGAAGAGACCCTTGCCCAGCAGCGGGACCTAAAAAAGAGTGGGAACCAGCACAATTCATTCAATATAATAATAATTTGTTTAATATAATACATTAATATAATAAATTAATGTATTATATTAAAAAATAATAATAATTCGTTTAATATAATACAATGTTTCCCCGTTAGATACGCGGACCGCGCCAAGCAGATCGTCTGCAAGGCGGTCGTCAACGAGGACGCTAATGCTAAACTGATCCGCGAGCTCAAGGAGGAGATACTCAAGCTGCGGGAACTGCTCAAGGCGGAGGGCATTGAGGTCGAAGAAGGTGAGATGCTCCATTGACCACCCCGACATCGGATCGTGTAGACGTCATGTGACCACATAGAACCGTCCTTTGAGTGTTGCATAGTGTGTGCATAACCATGCTGGATGCGACCACGGTGACGCCACGAACGTTAATCACCAATTACCACAGATTATTAATTAAATTTATAATCAATTAATCAATATACTAAACTTAACTTTTGTTTCAAACGTGAACTAGGACCAGATGGTAGAGTCGTTTATGAAAAGAAAGAACCGCCTACCAGTAAGTAATTGTAAAGAGGCTTACGCATTGCCCGTGTACACCCCACCTGTACGCTTGGCGTCCATATTGAATCGGGGTTGCCAGATCGAAAATTGTTATATCGTTTGCATTGACGTTTTGGATTTACTCTGGCAACCCGACACGAATATATAAAGCGAAGCAACTCTGCACCCTTACCCAAAGCTTGTGGCGTCGTAGGCAGTCATAGTGATTTATGATATTCCGTCACTTCACAATTTATTAGAGTATTTATATATTTATATAACGGGGCGTCATTACTTGCATACGTAAATATATTTGCGCTTACATATGTATCCGGTGGGGTTGTGCGTTGTATGGGAACGGGCCCGCAGTGGCAGCTCATGATAATTATGTATGATATCTTATATGCATTGATACGTAAATTTTGAACTCTAAATGTGTATATCGATTGTTGAGCGTTCGACTCTACTGAGCATTTTAAAGTGAAATAAATGCATTGTGCAGATTAACGAAATTATTCATACACTCAATACAGTTATTCTCTTATATATTCCTTATAAAATACAATCATTTTCTTATCCACAAGTAATAGATAAGAAAATAATTGTATGTCAATCGGTCGGTTTTATAAACTAGAAAAAATATTTTGTGATTTTTGATAATTTGAGAAAAATACTTATATGAAAATTCACTTATTAAATTTCGTATGACTTTGAATTCGTATGAACTTTACACTCAATGTACGACAAATTAATGCTTAGGTATATTTAATAGAAATAATTTTGAATTTTCCCGCCATTTCTCTCAATTAAAAAAAAATCGAATCAATTTGTTCGTGTCAAATGTGTACTCAACACCTTAAGACGTAAGTTGACGCGTATTTAAAAAAAAAATAATTTGAAACGCTTCCATTCTTAAAATGCTCAGTGCTTGCAACCGTATATCGTAAGATACCGTTCGCGGCCATTTTTTAAATATTCAAAATTGGCTGACATAAAAAAATATTAAGAATAAAGAACGTTTAAACTATTGTATAGTGTATTTGAGACACCTTGGGTACAAGGTCGCGGACGGATATATTTTTTAAATGTTGCCATAATAAATAAAGCTTTATAGCTTCAACAGCCTTTGCATGTTTCTTCTTCTTTGTGTCTTAGCATTTACTTTCCAATATCTATCAATAGTTTTCTTATAACTAAATAATAGGACCTCGTCACACTTTACGGAACGGTCCCGGATTGATGTGGTTTTTTGCAAATGAGCACGCCCACAGTGAGATGGGATACACTGGTTTTCACTTTTGGTTTTTGTGGCAATCTCTTTGTGATTATATAATATTATCTCTATCTAAACATATTGTGAAATCTCATTCATCCTGAACTTAATTGTAAAGTTAATTATTTTGTTAACAAAGATATGTAAAATAATTCAGAAATATATTAATGTCATGTCTATTTAAGACAAATGTGATCCACGTAAGTGACAAATTTGAAAAAAGGTTCGTCTAACTTACGAGACATTTTACAAAATAATTCATAACAATGAAACTTCCCTGCTATCTTTAGATGTCACATCAGGTGAAATCTAATATTTAGTATATTAGTTTCAATTTCAATCCCTTTGATAACTAAAAATATGTGATGAACCCTTCTTATTATAGTATTCTTCTTGATTATTCTCTGCCGTCTTCTACGTCGTTCTGCATTGCATTTAGTAACAGAGTTGTAACGAAACAGGGGAGGAGTCGCCCACTCGCAAGAAGAGCGAGGAGACGGTGCTGTCCCCGAAGCTGTCGCGCGCCGCCACCACCATCGCCGAGGAGGCCGTGGACCAGCTGCAGGCCTCCGAGAAGCTTATCGCTGGTACTGTATTCAATTACAGGTGGTAAGACCCTCGAGTCCTGAACCGCAACACCTATTTCTGTTATTGACAGAAGTGTTCAACGTTACTGTGTTCTGATATCCATCGCTACACCCTTTCCTTCTATTAACAGTAGCGTTACATGTTTGTACGAACACTTACATAGTAGATGCGTTACTACTCTTGAGGAATAAGATGGTAGATTCGCTATAAGACCCGACATCCGCACCTCCCCGACCAAAACATAAATAACGTCCTTATGTCCTGGTTTTCCACGTGTGGTAATTTAGATATACTAACACGAGGAATCGTTAATCTAGTGGTCAGGGGTAGCAATGCATCTGTAGTCGACCGTTCGTTTTTTTTTTATTATGCTTATGGTTGTCGGTACGTTATATATAAACAATATGTGAGATTTGAGAATCTACAATGATTTAATATGTTTCACATTTGGGAACGTTTTTATGTTTTGTTGTACAGCGATTTGATACTATACAATAGAACATCACGTCCCGAGGTATATGTCAAAATTTCAAAAATGTCTCCTATGTGTCGACTCTCAACCGGCATGTAAGACCAATCGTGTTTCCTAAAGAAAATTTGATATACCCCATAACTGTACCTGAAAGACCATGATGGTGCGACCAGGTAAAGTTGGGGGGGAAGTCGACCGTTGGTAGGATTTAAAGTCTATTTGGGGTTGATTATATTGCGGAAGAGGTCACTTACCATCAGGTGGTACAGCTATATTTCGGCCGGGGGGGTATTACCGCCTCTTTCATAATCAGCCGTGAAGCAATTTTTGTGTTTCGGTTAAGTGGTGCGGTTGTCTGTTACACTTACTGACGACCATCTTAATTCTCGGGAGCAGTGGCGCATTCGTGGTGACCTCAGGAATTCAGTCTTGTTTGAGGTTGAATGTGGGTGTCCATGGGCTACAGTGACCACTTAAGACCAGGTGGCCTGCACGCACGTTTGCTACTCTTTTCACACAAAAAAAAAAACAATAATATTACTACATTAACTAAAAAATATATAACTTTCAGAACTCAATGAGACCTGGGAAGAGAAACTCAAGCGTACGGAACAGATCCGCGTGCAGCGCGAGGCCGTGTTCGCGGAAATGGGCGTGGCTGTCAAGGAGGGCATCACCGTCGGAGTCTACTCCCCCAAGAAGACCCCGCATCTTGTCAACCTGAACGAGGATCCCAATTTATCCGAATGCCTCATTTATTACATCAAAGACGGTTAGTGGACATACATTCAGACGGTGATGGAACCACCGTTCATTTAGGGAAGTACCACCGCCGCCCTCACTGTTCGCCGTGAAGCAGTTTTTGTGTTTCGGCTGGAGAGGTGCGGTTGCAGGCACACTTACAGCGATGCGACCATCACAGTCCTCAGTGACGCATCTACATATGACTTCAGATAGAACTTCAGTTACATGTGGGTGTCCATGGGCTGCAATGACTACGTAATATCAGGTAGCATGCACCCTCGTTTGCTACTCTTCAAACGTAAAAAAAAAGACTCGGAGGACATTAACGGGTTAATGACGATCATGATGATGAAGATTTCTAATAGAGGTGTTACAGCAGCGGATTGAATGTAAAGCTCCTCACACACAGGCGTGACGCGGCTGGGCACGGCGGAGGCGAACGTGCCGCAGGACATCCAGCTGTGCGGCTCGCACATCCTGCGCGAGCACTGCATCTTCGAGAACACGGACGGTGTCATCTGCCTCGTGCCGCACCGCGGCGCCCTCATCTACGTCAACGGGCGGGAGGTGAACTAACTCAACTTGTATAATGAAATACTTAGCGCCAAATTTTATGGCCTCTCTTCATATATGTATTAATCTTATTGAATAAAATGTAAATATTTGTACAAAATCGCTAATCTCTGAAAAGTTTTTTTTACTTATTTCTAAGATATTTTGTCTTATTTGTCAATACGCACGTGTTTTTATATATTTTCGCTGTGTAGACACCAAGCCCCGTCTATGGTGAATAAAAAAACGCCATCTGCCGGACGTAAGAGCATTTTACACTACGATAAATAATTTTAGATCTTTGTTTTTACTCCAGTTAATCTAGTTTTTTGTTTTTTTTTTCAATGAATCTCTGTCACAGTCGAACCGTGAGGATTGTGAAAATAAATTGATCTTTACTTATTTTATTGTTACTTCATAATCAGGTGACTGAGCCAATTATCCTGAAGACCGGCTCCCGCGTGATCCTGGGCAAGAACCACGTGTTCCGCTTCACGCACCCCGGCCAGCCGCGCGAGGAACCAGTCTCCAACAAGACCGACAACGCCAACGCCGTTGAGCGTGAGTTGCATTTTTATGCTTTTTTTTAAATTTAGAACAAATAGCAAACGAGCTTGCAGGCCATCTGATGTTAAGCGGTCACTGCAGTCCATGGACATCCATATGTAACTTCAAATAAAACGGAAGTTCTATCTGAGGTCGTAAGTAGATACGTCACTACTCCTGAGGACTAAGACGGTCGCCTCGCTGTAAGTGTGGGCGGCAACCGCGCACCTCATCAACCGAAACATAACCTGCTTCACGGCGGATTATGAGGGCGGCGGTGGTGCTTCCCCGGATGATCTGCCAACTATCTATTGCTACCAGGAATTTGTTTGTTCCTGCGCCGACAACGTCGCAGGCGAAAATCTAGTACTTTATATAACGGATCACATACCTCTTTATATAAAACTAAGGAGCGGGAAAGGCTAGTCGTTGATAAGATAAATATTTTTATTTAATATGTTTCTTTATTTACTCATTTACTTCTACAGCGGAGAAAGAGTCGGAGAACGTTGACTGGGACTTCGCTCAATGTGAGTTGTTGGAGAAGCAGGGTATCGATCTGAAGGCGGAGATGCAGAAGCGGCTGCTGGCCCTCGAGGAGCAGTTCCGTCGCGAGAAGGAGCACGCTGACCAGCAGTTTGAGGAGCAAAGAAAGGTTGACTACACGATATATTGCCCTTACCCTTTAACGATACTTTGACCGTCCGTGTGGCGCAGCGGCTACCATACCGGTCTGACACGCCGAGGGTTCCGAGTTCGATACCGTCCAGGGAAACATCTAAATGATGAATTTAGACTACTCTGGGTCTGGGTGTTTGTGTTCTAGTCTTCTGTGTATCCATGGCACCCCGATACAGGGTAGATATTATAGTGTGGGAAGCATTTGCTTTTTTGTTTACAATTTTTTACCCTAAAGGTGGCACAACCCTCTATGGTTCGACTCCGCAAGAATCTCAGCCACGCCCTACTATCTTGTAACACCAGTGTTAAACGCTGCTTTTATAAAGTAGAAATGGGACGTCACCCTTGAGCCTCCGGAGGCGAACTATTAAGGGTCCTATCACCTTTAAAGGTGAAATTATTAGTTATTACTTGTAGGGCAACGTTTTCTAATGTTAATTTGTTGCATAATGCTGCTCCGTGAAAATATACCGCGGTGTGGATGCATCATAACAGTACCCTCAAGCAATATTAATACTGCGACGGAATTATGAAGCCCGTATCGAGTAAAAATACATTTAGTCAATAAATATGATTGCCGTGACAGAACTATGAGGCGCGCATCGACGCCCTCCAGCGGCAGGTGGAGGAGCAGAGCGTCACCATGTCCATGTACAGCTCCTACACGCCAGAGGACTTCCACAACGACGAGGACATCTTTGGTGAATTGCGTTCTATATTCATACTTAATTCCCAATGCCTCGTTCATTCCAACTCATTTATTCATTCATTCATTTAAAACTTTATTGTACCTTAACAAGTGGTACGAAAGACCTAATAAAATACTTTTGAATTTTTATTTCGTATTTTACTGATTACAAAAACCTCAGCATGTCGAAATCGGCTAGATGTGTGATAACGGCACTTTAGATAAGTACAGCAATAGAAATATTTTTTTTTGTTTAAATTGAAATTTTACTTCTTCTAAATAAACATCGAGATAATAATAGTCACGTTATGTTATTCTATTATTAAAATAATTGTTTTGTGATATCTACAATAATAGACAAACACGATCCCTATCGTGGTACAATATTTATTTCCTTGTCTCGCTCTCGCATACGCGCCGCCCAGCCAATGAGGGGCAACTTCCGTTACAAACTGCCGTGTCGTTTCACTTCACCCATTAAGCTTCAGTTTCGAATGTCCTTTTAGAAGCTTCACTTAAAAAAAGGTGTTTTTTTACGTTCGGATTAATATTGTCGTGTTGTACGCACTGGCGGCGGCGCGGCAGTGAACCCGCTGTTCGAGACGGAGTGCTGGTCGGCGCGCGAGGTGGGGCTGGCGGCCTGGGCCTTCCGCAAGTGGAAGTACCATCAGTTCACCTCGCTGCGGGACGACCTGTGGGGGAACGCGATCTTCCTCAAGGTAAACTTCTACCCTCTGGGGTAAAACTATCTTTCTGAAGATAACTTCTAACTTCTGGTAAATGTTACCTTTCTGAAGGTAAACTCCTACCCTCTAAAAGAATTCTATCCTTCTGAAAGTAAACTTTTATCCTACTATATTCAACTGCGGCACCATACTACAGCGTTTTCAACTACATCCAACCACCGTACCGTCCAGGAAGCGAACGCGATCTCGGTGGAGCTCCGCAAGAAGGTGCAGTTCCAGTTCACGCTGCTGACGGACACGCCGTACTCGCCGCTGGCGGGCGAGCTGGCGCCGCGCGAGGACGCCGACGACGAGTTCCGCCCCTGCGCGCCCACCGTCGTCGCCGTCGAGGTCACCGACACCAAGAACGGCGCCACCCACTACTGGACGCTCGAGAAGCTGCGGTCAGTATACCGATACATCGTCCTCGGCTCGCCCGTCCCGAGGATGAGTAGGGTTTGGGCTGTACCGATACACATTGAGTTTAGCTCTCCTGAGGATGAGAAGGGTTTGGACTGTGCCAGCACACAGGGTTCAGCTTCTCTGATGATGAGAAGGGTTTGGACTATTCCAACACACGGGGTTCGGCTTCCCTGATGATGAGAAGGGTTTGGACTATTCCAACACACGGGGTTCGGCTTCCCTGAGGATGGGTTTAGGTTGTTACGGTTATTACAAGGCACACTGGGCGGCTAACACATGGTACTTTACGTTGTTGGGTCACGCCCATTCGGACCAACGCGAGGGCAACCGACGATTAAAAAGCTATATAAATTGAAGGGAATCGGATGGGCGTACAAGCACAAGATTTTCATTTTACAAAACGTATACAATTATTATGTCTACAATAAAAACCTTTCTTCATTGTTCACACGGTCAGACAGTGTGCAGCAGTTAATATAGTTTAATTGATACTTTTGATTTTAAAATTTGTTTTTTGCATACTTCTAAAGAACAAAATTTTAAGTCAAAAGTATAAACGTAGATAGGTGTATTTTCTTATAGTAATACTTGTAACTTCCACTAAAAATAGTTTTACAGGTTTATTAAAACGTTGTTATTATTATTAAAACGTTGATGTAAGTATCGTGATTTTTAGTTTAGATGTAGTTACTGCGCGACTACCGACTAGTCTGTGAGAGTGTGTGTTAGCTCAATTATACATTATATATGAATTATACACACGAATAGATACAAGGCGTTGCATCAGAATTAATTGTTGAATTTGATTTATTTTACTATATTTATTTTCACGTCATGTTATTATGTTTCAAAATTATTATTTAACATACTCTGTACATTTCTCACTGTCTTATGTTTTCTCTTTATTTTTAGTTGCATTTTGTTAAACCAAATATTGTTAAGTTTTTACCATTCTCATCATTATTTTAAGGAAAAAAATCTTTTTGCTGTAGCAATTTGACAATGATTGTCATTGTTAACATAATACGTGATATTATAAAGTTGACCTTTATTTATATAAAACGGTTATATTGTAATTGTAAAGTGGTAGAGTATAAATAGGTGAGTATTTTACCGGTATGAGGTCTTGAGAATGTCTAGATAGCTATGTATATTTTTAATAGCGCTTGTTTTAGTTGCCGCTTCATTTTATTGTTTTCCATTATCCCGACATGCTATATACCTTATACATGTACATTTCCATATACTTCGTTCATCCCTTAACTAAGTGATATATGAGGTATTTTGATTATGTATGATAATCCCACATCCTTCATATTGTATCGTTTTAGTATCGATACGTTAGTGGTTGCGTTTATAACGACACCGATACGCAGTAGCGAGTGATACGATCCAAGTAACCGCAGCCAACTATTATTAATTTCTTAAGTAATTTCTTGTAACATTTGACGAATACGAGGGTAGACGAATTGAACGTTCATAGAAACGAGGGTAGATTAGGTTGTCTGGGCGGGTGGTTGGCACTGCAAGGCATGTTGGTTATAGCCACCGGCTGGAGCTAATGCGCCAGATTTACAACATGAACGAGAACGCGTACGGCGAGGAGGAGGAGCCGGCCCCGCCCCCCGCGCCGGCGCCGCCCCCCGCGCCCGACGACCTGCTGCAGTGCATATCCGCGTGCGCCACGCAGACGCGCCTGTCGCTAGCCAACCTGCTGCCCTCGAGGTTTGAGCGACGTCGCCCCGCCCACTCCGCCCCGCCTCGCCCCGTCACGCTAGCCGCTCACCGTCTGTCTCCAGATGTTACTTTCGCCCCGCTCGGTTACATTGACCCGTTAGAACTATAAAGAATACGTTTGCATCGATCCACAAATACGTTTGGTATATATGGACGCTAAAAATTTATCGTATTGTGTCGACAACTAAAACAACTCTATAAACTATTGGCAACGAAAAACGTATTGATTTTGAAAAACCTGTACATTTTTCGTTACCGATAACACATTCTACAACGAAAAATCTATTGGTTTTTCGTTGTAAAGAGTGTTATCGTAAATCGTTATTTACAAAGTATCGTGGAAAAGAAACGTGTAAAAATAAATCATAATTGTGACAAAATATATAT
>DWKL01004617.1:0-10463 GCA_018249415.1 Phareas burnsi
TGCACCTAGAGTACAAAGCAAGTATAAGCAAGCATATTTTATATCAGATTAACGACTTGCATGCACCTAGAGTACAATGTAAGTATAAGCAACCATATCTTGTATCAGATAAACGACTTGCATGCACCTATAACACAAGGCAACTATAAGCAAGCACATTTTCAATTCATCAAACCATTATTGGCCCACTGCTGGACACGGTTCTCCTCTCAGAATGAAAAGCTTTAACCATAGTCCACAATGCTGACCAGTTGCGGATTTGAAGGCTTCCCACACCTACGAGCACTTTACAAAGAACTCTCAGATGTGTTAGTTTCCTCGTAATGTTTTCCTTCACCGTTAAAGCAAGTGATGACTAATTTCTAATAAGTTCGAAAATGCAGAGGTGCGCGTGGGATCTGAGCCTCGCGCCTCCAACGTTAGAGATTGGAATCTTATCTTATGGCGACCCTCGTTGCGGGTTCGATTCCCTGCCAGGTAACCATCTAAATAATTAATTTAGCTTTCCATTCTGGGTCTGGGTGTTTGTTTTCTTGGCTTGTATTTGTCTATGGTACCCACAACACAGGGTATCCTAGTGTGAGTGTATCAATATAGCAAGCGTTTGTTTACCATTACACTGTCACTGCTTTCAATCTGTTAATTAGTATTTATAAGGTCTGTTGAGGTGAGTCTTGTAAAAATAAATGTAGTTTATAAATAAAGTTTGACAACCATTACAAAAAGTTTATTAAAAATATATGGAAACATTAACGCTCTTGTTATAGGACTAAGAAACGTCCCGAGAAAGTAAATTCACGCGCAAATTTTTCCCGCGCCGACTGTCAACGATATACCCCTCCCCTGCTGTCACGCACACTTTTACACATGTCCAAACAAAAAGTCACACAACAATAACAGCGCACACAAGAAACACTGCGACATCATTGGTACTCACACATTCACAAATGCGTGTCTGTGAACTTGCCCTTACGTGTAACTGGTGTGTTATGCCACAACTAACATAACTAAATTCAATTGGGTACGGGAACTTATTCCTCCGAACTTCTGTCGTCTTATATTTTTGTGTGTGTGGCGCTGGTGCTTTCGTAGACGAACCTGAAAAAGTTGTCACACCTTTAATCTTTTGTTAACAGACTAAAAGAGATGGTTCTCAATTCGTCTGAATATTTTGTATGTATGTTACGCTATTTCTCGGCCAACTGTGAACCTATTTTAGTAGTTTTTTGTTTAAAAAAAAGGTGTTTTTCAAGGTTGGCCCCCGTATAAACTTAATGAAGATCTGATGAAGACCTTAAAACCTAGAGAGTAAAACTTCTCGTCTTAAAATAGCATGTCAATCGTAATTACTACAGTATTTTAGAATTTTGTTAAGATGTTTTTTTATATTTTGTATTGACTTTGAAATCGGTTACTTTTCTTTTTTTGTTAAAAAATCTTTATTTTTATTTCTATTCCAGATGGACCAGCACTAGACGCCGGGAGCTCGGGAGCGGCCCGCCCGCCGCCCGCAGCGGTCCGCGGCGATATCCACTCTATTTTTTGCATATGAACATATTTTGTTAACAATTTATCGATGATTTTCGCTCGATTTTAACGCAACTGTACAACAACACGCGATTATTTGTATGTAGCTGTTTTTAAACGATTTAATTTTGTGACGCTTTGCGAGGGGTGTGGCTTCATTTAGGGTCGTTAACAAAAATTCTTGAGACAGGTTATATTTCCACGTCGTGATAATTATATTTATTGTAACTAGATGTTTGAATTCGACGTCTGTGTATGTAGTTGTAATGTCACTTATCGATTACCGCGTTGCTCTTGGTCTTATCGAAGTACACTAGCTCCGGGTTTACATTCGGCTACGATCGCTTATTTTAGCTTTTTGTAATAATTTTGTCTGGAGGGTATAAAAGTTGTCTGCGCCCTCTTTCGGATTATTTAGATCTAGAATTCAAATCTCTTGGGTTATACAAACGTATATTTGTTTAAACCATTCGTAATATTTGAGTGTGCTTCAAAATAAAGACAGTTTTAATATGTCCTCCACAGCTGAACAGAAACAGTGTGTTTTCTAGAAGCTTCACTCAATTCGTGTTTTGTAATGAGGATGACGGCGCATTGCTCTAAATCGATGGCTTCTGTTTATGCGTCAATCTGTTTATGAACAAAGTCAATGGGATAACCTATACCATCACATTGACATTGACAAGACATAACAATATGTATGACACATAGATAGTGGCACTCTAAGCGGCGACACTTCATCCATCGTACTGTATACATTATATGTATCATACTAGTTCTAATCTGCTTGCTGTGACGCAAATGAGCTGAATCTAAACCCGGCATAATATTTATCATTAGAATGTTCGATATTTAAATAAATATTGTCTATTCGTTTAGTTGCTCTGTCTCGAACGTGCTTACATCGTTTGCTGCATAACAATTAGTACACTATAAGATGTCTCTATTACTAATTATTACACCAGCGTATGATTTTTGTCATAGCTTCATGCTTTAACTAAGGAATACCATTTTTAATCGTCATAAGTATCCTATTTAAAGGAATTTCGTGTCATTAACACTGGCAACGTTGTGTATAGTCTGTGGATCATATCTTCGTGTGTAATGTGTGTAGTTTGTTCATATTCGTTGTAGATACTGCCGCATTTTAATACTGGTAACACTGACGATGATTGTTGAAAATTAAAATGTTTAAATACACATCATACTGCTTTATAATTCTGGAAGGTAACGGCCATCTGTCTACTGATCACTGCGACATAATCGGCTTATGCAACTATAATGACAGTAGAGATTTCGGACGCAACATGACTTAAAATAAGAAGTATTTATTTACTTTATTTTGTTATTAATTATTTATTATTTTATACTCACGCTATCACGGCGTGTATACGGTAATAACGTAAAAGTTACATGAATTATTTTAAAAACTCGAACAAACGTACTATTGGATTTCGAATTAGAATTTTACTACTACTTAGATAGTACTACTGATTAGATATCCTATCTTTTTTAGGGCCCTAATAATGTAATTTGGTCTTGTCAGGATATACTCGTTAGCTCTTGTGTGCACATACAGTTCGCGCTAAACTTTATGTCTGCTCGGTTTATCGGGACGTTTGGCTGCGCATATTTTTAGTGGGATCATATATAACATAAAGTAATCGGCAATTTGACTGTATTATATTTCTTGGTCGTTCTCTATATTGTGTAAGCGAGATACAAATACAAAAGCCTTCATTTCGTATTATATTCTTTATTGCGACAGGTGCGTAATTCAGATTCGGACCATGTTTATAGCGGCCATAAAGTTTGGCGCGGGCTATACACACCGGCCTCCTACATGGGACTTATAACACCCAAACTGAAGAGCAACTGTAATTCTTGAATAGTAACAGGCCTATTTAGGATAGCATATTTATATTTTGTCCTCTTTGATTTGAATATATTTTGTGTACGTTTTTGAAATAGTCCTAAACAAAATTTAACTATTTCCATATTATCTGACGACCCGCGTGGCACAGAGGTGCACGTACGCAGGGTTTTGGGTTCGATGTCCGAGCAAGCAGACATTTCTATGACGAATTTCGATACCGTTTCTGGGTCTGAATGTCTGTGTACTTGTCTTTGTGTGTGACTATAGTACCTAAAACGTGCTATGTGTGTAGTAAGCGTTTATTCATAAGTCGTAAATCATTACCGTTCAGAATTATAATAAATGTAACATTATCTTATCAACACAAGATGCCTTATTAATCGTTGAGACCAATATATACGCAGCAATAAATTGTCGGGGAGTTAGTAATGATTTGTACAATGAGATTTGATAAACCGACTATACACATACATATGTAGGTATAGCGCTAATAGTAACATTGTAGGGAGGTTTGAAAGATACATACATGTACGGTCGCAAATAGTTCATTTGGTTATTTTATATTAAACCGATGAAGCTGATGGGTCACCTGATAAAATGTAGTCACCGCCGTCTAAATACTTGCAAATCCGGCTGCCGGTCTGGTCTGGTCTGGTCGCTGGCTTTGGAAACGAACGCTTTTCGCACCATTTTGAACATTGTGTGATTATTATAATCCAAACCATACAATCAAGGCCTACGATGCATCCAAACATGATCATGAACTATGCTAGGCCTTGCTTTGCGATTGCAAAAAATGCATTTTATTGTTGAATAACATAGTATAGCGTTAATAAATAAGACAAACTACTCTGTTACTATTAGTCTTACATTTGTGTACTCGTAGGAGCAGTTGGTCACAATCATCTTTTGGTTTACGAGCCATTTTGGTGTTTGAACTTTAAGCGAGTTAGTCTACAATGGCAGAACGGATTTAACAAGGGATTGTTGCCAGCTAAAGAGTGTACACTGTACGATTTTATTAAAATTAATACGGTATTTAATTGATAGTATAGAATGGACTATAGATAATAGCTAATTTAATAGGGTAATATAGGGGGCTTTTATATACTTGAATCCAGAAGATTCCCGTTGTGTAAACATTCTATGTTGTGATTTGAAAGGTTATCCTTAAAATGAAATCGAATAACTAGTTCCTGACAAGGAGGTTACTAATTTGTTTTCAATATTTTTTGTGTATTTTGTACGTGGGATTTCTTCGCGCACCATTAGTCGTTAGTATATAGTGAGTTGAGTCTCAATAACCTCATACCCTCAACTCTGATGGTGGTGCATTTTGACCTAACAACATTAACTGAACATGACAGCTGTAGATGGCGCTAAATTAAATCAGATTTTTGCTCTCAAGTCTATTTTAGTTGTAATGTATTTGTTAATAGATGTTTTTGAAGGTATAAAATATTTAACTTGTATCCAATAATGGTAAGATTTAATATAATGTGTATATTTAAAGATTTATCGTCACTGGTGTTTTTGAAAAAATAGAAAAAATTGCGCCTATAACGTTAAAGTCAGTCAGTTAATGTTACGTTTCATTATAATTCATCAAATCCGGTGCGTAGCTAGCTAATATACAGCCTTTCAATCATTTTAACTTTGGACTCGTTACCAAATTTTCTGATTTTTATAATTCAAAAATAGTAGAATAGTTGGATATAAAGTGATATGGCACAGTTATTGCACCTTAACTAAGATGGAACGGTCATGTTCTCTGTAAACCACTACTACTGGCTTGTGAAAGTTTATGAAATATTTTTGGAAACTTTCGAGTGACCCGTGGTAGTGGATATATATTCCTGAACGAGTCAAATTAGAGGAATAATGTATGTCAGTGGATAAGCTATTATCTCTCATTAACTCATAGTATTCATCATTGTTACATTTGCTGGTACAAACACTACTGTGATGAACGTACACAGCATTAAAGTTATTCTATATAAAACGTATTAGTCATTTTCATGGTTTTTGTCCACGATCTCGCGGTATTTCCTGTACCGCTCTCATGAACTATTCGAACAAAACCACTTTCGACATAATGTTAGACTCCAAGGAATATCTAGAGTAGTGTTTCATGTGCAAGTATGGGAAATCTAAAAAGAACCAGCAAGAAATAAAGCTGTTTTGATTTTTTTTGTTTGTTTTATTTTGACCTACCTCTTATTACCCAAGATATTTTAGAAACGTGCCAAATGTTGAGTACAAGAATGGAACATAAAGACAGACAACTGAAATTGAAGACCAAAAGTGTAAAAATAACCGCCAACTTTTGGAAAGAATAATGAGTAAATAAACTTAGTCGAAAAGTAAGAATCCAAGACAGTGAAGTGACAGTTAATTAAGTTGACATATGTCAAGTCTTTAAAAGTAAATTGGTGTTTTTACTACAATTGTTTTAATTTTTATTTGTTTAGTAATTAATAATCATCATAATTAAATGTAATGGAATGCAGCGCGCGATTAAACCTAGGATAAAGATTAGTGCGTTGAAATGAAATCGACACAGGCGTGATATAACCTCAAACTGCACGTTGTTTATGTTTCAATAATCAATACGGTATTGAGTTAAGTAACCTTCTATGGAACTGTCATAACTTGTGCGTGGTTAAAGATGGGTAAACGTAAGGGAAGATGTGTGAAAAAGAATACGGCGACGAAGGAGGCCCTCGAACCCGAGCATCTTGTGAAGGCGCCCCATTCCTTCGTCATCCATCGCGGTCAGTGTTCGAAAGACCTCATGGATCTGACTAAAGACTTCAGGAAGATTATGGAGCCGTTCACTGCATCTCAATTAAAGGTTTTTATACGACTACGATTTTAATATAATAAATTTAGAATGTTAATTTATGGAAGATCGAATGTGGGATATCAATATATTAACAGCGTAATATGCCTAAATAGATAACTTATGGATAACACCGTCAAAGTTCACTGAACTGTTTTTTTGTTTAGAAAATATTGGCAAATATTGCAGGATAATACTTACATATAACAGATTACAGAGATGTAAATTATTTGGTGGAATGAATATACATAGTTTTGATAATATTTTTCATTACCTTATTAAGTGTTGGGTCAACTTTGTATGAAGAAGGCTATAGTTTACCATGCTGGACAACTTCAAAATGAGACTCCAAACCTTTTAGAACTTTATGGAGAATTCTCGCATGAAGGTTTCATTACAATCTCTTCTTTAATCATTGAGGCATATAATTATTTATACACATACATCCTCATAACTTTAAAGATGAAAGGGGCATGCCTAGGTATCGGACACCACAAAGTCTGATTGAGTACCATAGATTATCATAGCATTAATTGGTTCATTTTATGTTTACATCAAATATTTTATTTTGATTGCAGGAAAGAAAAAAGAACACAATTAAGGACTTCCTATCGGTATCGGGATACCTGCACGTGTCCCACATGATGACGTTCACGGAGACTGACCTGGGCTCGTACATGAGGCTGGCTCGACTGCCCCGGGGGCCAACTCTCACATTCCGAATACATTCAGTAGGTTCACAGTTTTTGTTGTGGTTAAAATGTTGTGGTTTAAATGAATATAAAATTTACTTATTGATTTTATATTATTAAACATGGTCAGTAAAATATGAATATTGAATTAAGTAGAATACGATATAAAATATTATTTGAATTTGTCACATCATACAAGTAATTAGTGTGAAGATGCAGATTAAGGGTCATTGATCCTATCGTTTGCATGTGACATGCGCGTATTTTAAGACATTTTCTATAACACACTTAAAGAAATATTGATTTTTCCTTAACATGCAGGAAGATAATTTTTCCCTAATACAACTCAAGATGTATAACTTTAAAAAAATCTTTATTTGTTTACAGTACAGTCTGGCGCGTGACGTGATCTCGTCGCTGCGTAAGCAATACGTGATGGAGCGCGCCTTCAAACACGCGCCACTCATAGTGCTGAACAGCTTCTCCGGCGAGGGCATGCACATGAAGCTGATGGCCACTATGTTCCAGAACATGTTCCCCACCATCAATATTACTACTGTACGTAATGTTCCATTATTAAAGGTCGTGGAAATATTTGTGGTTCAAATGCTGGTGCATCACTGCTACATATTTCTGCCTTATAGCAGTAGCAATAAGGCAGCTGGGTTCTGGTTTTAAGAATATGGTAAAGCAGACACTAATATGTGGTTTTATTACTTAGTCCTGAAGCACATACAGCCCTGCGGCTTGTCTGGATTATAATCGATTTATATAGTAAAGCTATGTAGGTTGCAGTTGGTAGTTGGATGGGTGGCCACTATTGGGTAAAATTCATTGGCGCCGCTGTGTGTCAGATGGCACATTAAGCTGTGGGTCCCAGTTGTTATCATTGGATAGTAGTGGTTAACCCTTGTCAAGCACCTCATGGGTGGTTTGAAAAATCCAACATGGGTTGCCACTAACCCATACGTCCATATACCATACATTGAAGCAGTGTGGTGATGTGTGCTACAGGCATCCAACAGTTCTGGAGACCTATGCTCAGCACTGGGACTAAAAAAAGTTTGGCAAGCTTTACTTATTTCTCAGGAGTAGTAAAGCATATGGAATGAATCTCATGTAGAAGTCTGGTCCTCTTTGCATTCAGTTATAGATGTCCAAGGGCGGCAAAGATCACAAACATCAGTTGGATTGCATGTTATTTTGCTGCGTTCAGTACAAAAGAAAACTCAAACTGTGAAAGAGTAGTTAGGTTCAATGAATTGGATTGAAGTCTTGCAAGGCTTATGACCTGCAATATTTAGATGAACTTGAAATAAAAATGGTTTTTACAGAGTTAATCTACTGATAATTATCCAGCATGCATGCATATAGGAGTCCCTATGTAGTTGTGACATATGTGCCTCGAACTAGTTCATTCTAGTAATAATATAATGACTATGCACATGACACAGCAGTAACCATACCAATCTGACACGCAGAAGGTTTTGAGTTCGTTTCCAGCCAGGGAGACATCCAAATTATGAATCTAGAATATATAGAATATTCTGAGTTAAAGTGTTTGTGTACTCGTATGTATGTCCATCGCACCCATAGCATGGAATTATAGTGCGGGCAGTGAGTGTAGGAAGCGTTATTAACCGTTAAAATCATATCTAATATTGTGTCAATCATGTGCTTCTAATGATGGCTCTCGTACGTTATGTTATAGGTAAAGTTAAAGAACATCCGGCGTTGCGTGTTGATGAATTATAATCCCTCGACGAAGCTTATCGACATGCGACACTATGTGATTAGAGCGACACCTGTGGGCCTTAATAAGGGAACTAAAAAGGTAACATTATAACTACCGACCTTATATCCTAGATAAGGGTATTAAAAAGATAACATTGTAAGTAATGGCCTTAAATGCTAGATAAGCGAATTAAAAAGGTAACATTGTAATTAACAGCCTTAAAGCCTTGATAAGGGAACTAAAAAGGTAACATTGTAATTAACGGCCTTAGGGCCTTGAAAAGGGAACTAAAAGTTAACATTGTACCTAACGGTCTTATATCGGAGATAGGGGAAATAAAAAGGTAATATTGTAATTAATAGCCTTAAAGCCTTGATAAGGTAACTAAAAAGGTAACATTATAACTAACGGCCTTAAATCCTAGATAAAGGAATTAAAAAGGTACGTTATAATTGAGGACCTTAAAGCCTTGATAAAGGAATTAAATAGGTTACGAATTTATAAGTAAAAGTGTGTACCTAAATACAAATAAATTACAATATATTTTTCATCAATTGTATTTTCCTACAGATGGTGCAAGGAAAAATTCCAAACCTGAATCGGTGTAAGGATATGTCAGAATTCTTTGATAAGTAAGTTATTTGTATTGTGTATTGTGTAACTACACTAAAATCATACTGCATGTCAATTTTATTATTTTTTTTTACTTTCATTCAATTCGAGTTTATTAGCATGAGCCCAAATCGTGCCAAATTTGCTACTTCCATAGCATCAAAAAACCTTTGTTACTTTAAATACTTAAAATAATGATAGTTACAAAAACTAAGGAAACAGGTTTCATGGCTTTGTTGCTATACAGTTACTAACAAGCGCGTTGATATGACTGTTTTTATTATGAGCTGATGATCTTGGTTAAAATATCAGGTCATAATCATGATTCTATAATCATCGGGTCTCGATACGTGAGCAAAATTACAAACTATGCGGATTTCTAGAAGTGGACTTGTAGCAGTGGGATCGGATCGAAAATTTTATTTATATTCGTATATACATACATATATTCATCATCATCATCATCAACTTGTTAATGTCTCATACTGGACACGGGCTTGCTCTAGACCTTCCCTAGTTGTCGGAAAACCCAGCAATGGGACTTGAAAAAAGCTGGAGTTACCGGGCTTGGGTCTCCTCTCAGGATGAGAAGGGTCATGCCGTAGCTCGCCACTCTGGCCAAGTGCAGATTGGTAAACTTCATAAACCTTCAAGAACTTTACAGATTGACTCAGGTATGCAGGTTTCCTCGTGATGTTTTCCTTCGCCGTTAAAGCACGTGGTATCATTTCTAATATACACATAACTTCGAAAAATCAAAGGTGCGTGCGGATTTCAAATCCGCAGTGTAAGAGGTGAAGTAGATATTGGTAGGTAGGTACAATAAATACTGAAGCTAATATAAGTGCTATAAAAGGAAGCGTTCTTGTTAAGGGCGGCGCTGCTGTCGGAGAGCGAGTTCGAGGACGACGGCGCGAACCACGTGCTGTTGCCGCAGGCGCTAGCGACGCGTGGCGCAGCGGCGCAGTCCCGCTCCGCCGTGCGCCTCGTCGAGCTCGGGCCCAGGATGTCGTTGCAGCTCATCAAGGTAGGCGCGCGCCGCGTTGAGACAGCGATTAAAGGACACACACATATATATATATATATATATATATATATGTGTGTGTGTGTGTATATATATATATATATACGTGCATGGTCGTGCGGACGTGCGTGCGCACGTGTGTGTCGGGTGTCGGG
>DWKL01004618.1:0-10462 GCA_018249415.1 Phareas burnsi
AAGGTGTGTGAAGTCTACCAATCCGCACTTGGCCAGCGTGGTGGACTATGGCTTAACCCTTCTCATTCTGAGAGGAGGCCTGTGCCCAGCAGTGGGACATTAAAGGGTCGATGATGTATTATTGCACAAAATCTGTATGTCTATGGTATATTTTACTTTTTAATATTATTACGCATAATATATATGTTAATATATATTATGTATGTATGAACGTAATAACAAAACTAAGTAATTTAAACGTAAGTAAATAATATTTTAACGCATTTCGGGCTAATATGTGTTCTTTTTTTGAATTTGAATTAAAGTAACAGCAGGTGCTTATTCGAACAGTTTGACTAATTTGAAAAATTAAACGCGCTTGCGTTTATGATAAACTTCATTTGCATAGAACAAACAGAACGTTGTTTATACCATAGACAATATTACCAATATTTGTTTTACATTGTAAATACGTAGACAGTATTCGAGTGCAAATTTACAAAACTGCGAAAGATATTTTGTGTAATTTATTATGAACACCCAAGACAATTTAAATTCAGTCATTGCTTAACTGTGGGAGCTTGATAACTTAGCTATTATATTACACAGTATACTGTAACTTCGAGACAATAACGCTTTGACAATCCGTGGGCAGCTTTTCTCGTTTACACGGTGCCAATTACCAACTGATGAAATTTTGAATTAACATGAGATTGATAAATGTCTGTCTGCATCTGAATTTATGAATTAATGAAGTCTTTATCGACTGTAACCCGTAATTATTTATTATAGTTACTACTGATAAATATTCACTAATAGTGAGTTTGAGATAAAACTAAAGAATTAAACATTTTGTGACTATGAAATCTTAAGACGCATTTAACATTATGTATATTTTAACTAGACTTACCACTAAGCATATTAGTTACAAATCACGCCACAAGTAAGAATGCCTGGGTAATATGCTGACTTTGAATATCTCCAAAACCATAAGTTGTATATTGACAAAACCAAATAATACATCTTAAGATATTATTGTTGCGTCGTCTCTATAAATCTCAAGTATTCAAATCTAGGCCAATAAAGTTACGAGGGAGCGGTACGCGAAGGTCAGGTGAGGTCACCAGTAAACGTCCCGTCTCCTCACAGCATCTGGCTCGTAATTTAATTAAAAAATTCACAGAAAACGAGCTTCGGCGGCTCGCAATCTTCCAAATTGCGCCTCCACACCGGCAGCCTAATTCCTTTAAATATTATTCTTGCCTCTTTTATCGTATATTTTGAAATTAACCCTGCTCGAATAATGACTGTAATATGCGCAGTTTTGATTAAGTCCCCCCAAAACCAATACTTAAACGTTATCAAGGTGTTATCGATGGAGCGTACGCGACATTTCGTATCATCAGCTGTTTGCTCCTACAACGGCAACGAACCTCCCATTTTATGTTCTCGTAACGAATTTTTCGCCTAATCTCACCTACTTTTATGTAAATTTTTATCAGAGATTATAAGAAATGTCTTGTGTCCAGTAGAGTTGAATCTCGTAAAATTATAAATAACCTTAACTTTTTTTTTTATTTTTGACTACATAGTACACAATGTTTTTAAATGGGGTTAAACTATTAAAAACGACCTAAAAGTTTAAAATATCCGCCTTCTTGCAATACTCATGTAGCAATAAAATGTTAATTATCCATAATTAACAAAGGTTATAGCCGTAATTGTAATGAAAAACTTGCCTAGAAGCTAATTAAGAGAGTTGTCCTGTCCATATTTATATTATTATCTTATTACAAAATTAGCGAGGGCCAGTTTCGAAACTAATTTCCGCCGCCTTAAAAACACTTATTTAATAAGCCCGTCAATATCAGCTGATTGCCGTACTTACAGCGCATTACGTTCCCGCCATTTTTTAGCGGCGCCATTTCCCGCGCACTTGTCTCTGGGTAATAGTAATTTGAGCGATTATGTCTGGCAACACTTTATGCCGCATTTGCATAATAAAATTACCAGTGGCCGACAGTATCATCGCGAGATTGTAAAAAGTATGAGCGCCGAAGCATCGTTTTGATCGTTTATGGTATTAAAAGCAGAAGCGATTTGAGGTTGATAATAAATCGAACATCCTTCGGACCTAACCGCTCATATACAAGCGAAGATAAGTGGTGCTCAAGTTACGCACAAGAAATATAGTCTATGAGATGAGCTTTGGTTATAAAAAAAACCTCTAGGTATACTTTATGGGGCTTTGTATAAACCGCCTTTATAAGTTACATAATAAATTTGAAATCTTGCAGAAAACCTGCTCTTGAAGTCGTTTGTATACTTGAGTGAGTTTTTGAATTATTTATAGTGTTATCATAAGCTTGTTTTCAAATTAGAACTGAATATTTAATATTGATATTACATTTCATATCAAAGCAATGAAATAGTGCAATAGATTTAATACCTATCCGCATTTATAATGTACATTAAGCGAACTCGATAGTTTGAACAGAGATAGCTATAAATAATTATGTGAATATTCATTAAGAAGAATACCGAACAAATTAACACTACGAACACCTATGAGTGTGTATTAAACTTGTATACGCCCCTCCCATTTGTTTCAAAAGGCAAGATGGTCGCATAGAGTAATTTGGAAAATATGCAAAACGTATCCCGCTAACGCGATGTTATTAGACCGTTTAGTGCCAAAGCCACTTAGTTCCATTTGCTTATGAATGCTAGAACTTAATTTAAGCTTCGCAAAGTGGTCATTTAAAACCGTTTCGTAACCAGAAAGGAAAATGACTCCGTTAATACTAGGCAACATTTATAAATATCAGTGAGCGTGTGAATGGCAATATTATCACCTTGTTTTTCAGCTCATGTCTATTGAAGGAGCTAATGTTATTTTTTCTATCTAGCGACCTGTATAATCATGTATTTTTTTATATTTTTGTGAAACCTAGCCATAAAAATTCGCTGAAAGATTAAACAGTGTATTACCTGAACCTAAACGTTCAGTTTTTCAGAATCTGAGGTTAAAATGGCATATCAAAGTGTGGCTCCAATTGTTACTCTTTTTTATGCGAGAAGAGTAGCAAATGAGAGTGCAGGCAACCTGATGTTAAGTGGTCACTGCTACCCATGGACTCTCAAATATAACCGCAAACAAGATTAAACTCAGTACGTCGATGCGTTACTATTCATGAGAACTCAGATGGTCGCCTCTCTGTATCTGTACTCGACAACCACACCTCTCCGACCGAAACACAATAATTGTTTCACGTGGTACCTCCTCGGTTAAAGTATAATTCTGCCACCTTTTAAAATGTTATTAATTACCTATTTATATTATTTACCGAAAGTGGTAAATTGACTATGGCGATATTCCCGCCAGGCCTTATTTTCCCTTTTGTATATATAATGGCACTATGAATCTGTGTTCTGATTTGAGGGCTGTGATAAGGCACAAATATTATGATGAGGACTTCCAAGGTATCCCTCGGGAGCGATATCGCATCTATGATAAACCTCCGGTATAATCTTATCGTCCATGGATACTCCACAAGTTTCGAGCTTTTAAATAAATTATGACATGCCTAGAAATTTATAATCCATTTAGAGTCGTTAAAAGAATCAGCTTCCTTAAACATTCTATATTATTCATTCAATACGTTAAGAAAAACAAGTTTAATTACATACCTACCTATAAAATTACGTAATCCAAAAAAAATAGCAAATTAAACAAAAATTCTTCTGTATATGTATACGTGTGTATACATAGAGTGATCCATAGTTTTAAAATTCTTTCACTACTTTTTATATCTATGGACTGACCATAGATATAAAATATGTTTAGTTGTCATTTCAATATGTTTAGTTGTCTAATGGATATCTCTTTTTACAGAAATCCATAATTAACGAATGAATGAATGTATAATCCGCCTTTTTTTGTGACAGACTCCGGAACGTATGTTCGCGAATTCCATCCGAAACTCAACTTATATCATTGTGCGAATTCAATTTCTTAGACCACCCTGCACAGATATAGGCAGGCTTTTATGCCAATGGACTATAATTTTAAATTTTTTACACATCCAAAAACATGGGATTATCCGCAGAAGGTGTGATCCTTTGTTTAAAGTTTTGCAATGACTACATTATAATTTCCTATAATTCATTTTTAATGTGCGATATACAATAATTACAAGTTACTATGCTTGCAATAATAACAATTTAAGTAAGTATGTACTGGATTTACAACACTAAATTAACTTTATAATATGGCTTTGGATGTCTATCTTGATCAGTCATATTATTGTATTACACTTACATGATAACGAGTTTATATACTTAGATAGGTACCTATGTAAGTTACTATGGAATTTTTAGCGTATTTACTGTAAGCGCTATTGTACTTTTGCCTTTAATTTTTTTTATTATTTTTAACAACAATATTTATAAAGTAGGTATAACAAGTTTAGGTACATTAACTAATTACCTTTTTTTACACATACTTGATTCTTTAAAAAAAAAAACTAAGTGATGTAGGTTTTATCCAGCACATATAGGTATAGGTTATAGGTACCAGCTATAGGTACCAATCCAAAGATAACCTTGAAAAATGGCGGCAATGCTTTTTGCTCTATTTCTAAGGGATAAGTAGGCTTTAGGGAAAAGTAGAGAATAGTAGAATGGTATTACCATATTTGTGAGCAATAAAATAAGAAATAAGTGGGTTACAGTAATGCAAACCACTCATAATTTGCGGTTGATCCCTCGATCACTAATTCGGTTTGTAATAATCTAATTACGGTCAAAATTGGTCACGAATGTCTCCACGCGAACGACATCTCATTTCCGTCTCAAGATTGCTTTATTAAATGAAATTCATCTTCTAAAAGTGATGGTAGTATTTTAATATGTCGGCCTTCGCACGCAAAGTTGCGTAGTTTACGAGATGCATTGCAACCGTTAGGCTGGTACCGGATACGTATTGAAGTTATGAAGCGCTCATAGCCACGCAGCTTGTGTAGATCGTAACTGATCTGCAAAATTAAATAACATCTGACGCAGTCGAAAGTTTAAAGGAGGACCGCTTCAAGGTAAATTTCTAGTTCTGGTTTCGAGGATGAGGTAAGGTCGAGACCTTTATACGAGGTGTTCCAGTTAAATCTTCTGCGGTAGCGGCGGTCTATGGCCGACCTCAAATAGGACTCTAATCAGGGAGAAGACGGACATTTGTTATTAGATAATTACAGATGTCCGTGATCCATCTAGCGATTGCCCCGCTTTTCAGATCATCAGTCCACCTAGTCAGAGCATGCCCGTGTTCCTTTTGACTAGGCGTGGTCGCCACTCAAGAATCTTTCGATACATAACTACCTAATGATACGGGCAAAATAGTTACGTCAAGGAGTCGCTAATATTATTACATTATAAGACTTATTAGTTTTCATAAATTCCTCGTGTTTTCTGGGCATTAGGCAAGCACCGTAATTTAGTACCGGGACAGATTATTCCAATTATCCAGGGGCGGGTTGCAACCAGGATGAAGCAATTTGTGGCAATCAAAAGACAATCGCACCAGTTATCGCTATTATCCTTTGTCGGCGTTTGTCTAACTTTGCAGTGCTATAAAAAACCTGGAAGCTCCATTACTGAGCAATCAGAAGGAATTAGAATAATTAAGTTATTACGCAAACGTACACAGCTGCCGGAAAGCAAACAAGAACGTTAGAAATATGTCAGGCGCTTTTTAAATTGCGTTAACAGAGCTTACCTGCGTTTACATCCTCTATCTACACAACAAGGGAGGACTTGCTAAGCTTCGTCTATGAGATTCCAATGGGAATAGGGATGGATAGCTGGAGACTACGGGCCTCGAGGGTACCCTCTTTGCCTGGGTAATTATAAGGGCGTAAATAGGAACCCCGCGCCCACCAACCCACCCGTACTAATTTAATATTAAAATGCTGTAAAGTAGTAGCTTTATATCACAAAAAGGCAATATGAATATTACTACCAACCCCGCTATTTCGGGGAGGGGGAAGTGGGCCAACCGGATAACAAACTCATCCAACGCCTGGATCCAGAGGTCGCAAGCCACGTCGTCGTTCCTGACAAAGTGACCGGCTCCCAAGATCATTCGTAGGGACAGCTTCTGCTGAGCCTGCAGATGTGTGCGCTGTTACCTTGACACCAACGCGTACCATGCCGGTGAAGCGTAAGTAAAGCGCAAATACACGAGGCGTTTAAACTTACATCCTCAAGAGAAAACGCAAGTCTGCCGGCCCAAAGTTACAATGCCATTACATACCAAAAACACATTTCAAATTAGGACCAAACGATGGTCATTTTTAAATATTAGTGGTATTGCACATTGACTGCGGCAAACGCACCTGTGAGGTTTTACCGTCCGCGCCACCCGTGCTGCTCGCACGCATACGGTGTGCCGCCGTACTGGAACACGCCTGTTGTGTTCGCGCCGCACGAGTGGATTGTTTCGTATAGTAGCCGTCGCAGTCAACGTGTTAACATATTAACGTGTTAAACGTCATGTTAAAAACTGATCTAATAGAGCACTTTCAAATAGTGACGTTTTAATTCGTATTTTAATAATTACCAAAACGTCAAAATTGAAATCGGCTAGATGTTGAATAACGGTATTTCTGCTGATCTGTGATCGACCCCAGGACTCTTTAATTAGGTACAACACGAACATCTGTAGTAGGGTACACTTCTGCGTGGTGCGTTCTTCGCTTTATATGTCATTGTGTAATAATTTGTGTCTAGTAATTAACACATTGACTGCGGCGCTAATATTCAAAAGTATCCATCCATGCGGCGCGTAACGCTACAGGCGTGTTCCAGTACGGCGGCACACGCCGTATACGCGCGAACCGCACATGTAACGCGGACAGTAAGACACGACAGGTGTATTTGCCGCCGTCAATGAATCTACAGAGATTGGCTTTAAGTGTTGATTTTTTAATACGGAAACAGCGATAACAGTAATTTGCAGCAGTTTCTTCTTCGTAACGAAACATCTTCCAGTAGGTCTACTCTGAAACCACATTTGATTTCGGCCGAACTTCGTATGTTCGTACTTTCAGAGTAGACCAGCAGTTTTCGTCTCGATAGCAAAACAAAACACCTTTGGAAGCGGTACAATTTTGGCTTTAAAAAATTAATCCTTGTTAACTGTTTGACTATACTTTGATTTCTATTCTGATCTTATTTACATATTTTTTATTGAGAAGAACAAAAGTATTCCTAACAAAACTAAGATCATGCACTAAAAATTTGCTAATATTTAGGAACACTCGGATACTAACTACATTTCCAAAATATTTATACCTTCGCTTTTTTATTTTACGCACAATAGTATGCGAAATTAATAAGAAATTACAGAAGATACCTAGTAAGATGTAACAGTGAAAAACGAGAAAATTCGAGACAGTGCCATTTATTATAAAATGTTTCATTTAAGCGCATGCGTGTTTTTATACAAACATTATCTCACTAAATAGATATGTAATTATGTAAATTAGTGTTTTTCGACCTGTGAGTCGGGATCTCCAGGTCGCGAAACCTTGCTCGGAGGGTGACGAGGAAACGAAAAAACAAGGGGATTCGCGAGAATTTTTCCACTTACAAAGGGGTCACCTGTCCAAGGAGATTGAAAAACAGTGATGTAAGTAATATAGGTTCAGAATATAGTAAAAAAAAGAATATGTGACATTCACTTTTATTATCAGTACAATGGACAGAAAATACAATTTGGAAATGACAGGTAATCATGGAATGGTTTAATCCATCGAATCCCAAAACTGTATTCCCCGTTAATAACACAAATGCTAATTTTGCTTGCTGTCCTTAGCGTTCTGAAGTGCTTGAGCCAAGTATAGTTTAGCCAAACTCTGCGAGCAGAAAGAACTTATATGCTGGCTGTATGTATTGATCTGGCCAGCTACAATCATAGGATTCAGTCTCGGTGGTACTGGCAGGGGTTTGAAGAGCTTATTGATATCTTCTTCGGGTAGAGGAGGTTCATCCTTAGCAGCTCTGGCAGCATTCTCTTGGCCACGTTTGAGCAACCACCGATGCTTGTCTTGTTGCTGTCGAACCACCATTTGCTGGTAACGGTTAAACTTGATGGCTTCTTGGTTCAGTTCGTCGACACGTTCCATTAGACTACGAAGTTGACCTGTAAATAATTTTAATTAATTGAAGTCCGAATTATAATTGTGAATGGCTGAATCCTTCTCAATCTAAAAGACCCATGCCCAGCAGTGGGACAGTAATGCACTTAGTGGGACAGTAAAATACTTGTACAAAGTTATACATACATACAACAATTAACTTTTAATTAAAACTACAGAAATGGGTGAATTACGAATAAAAATGAATTTAATTTTTAATATATAAAATGTGTCTATAATCTATTTCAAGCTCCTTTTTTATTTTGAGTTATTAACAATATAATAATTAAAATAAAAAATAATTATAATTATTTTATTTACCTTCAAGCACAGAGGCTGTGCCTAAATCTAGGAACTTGGAGCCCTCTTCTTCAGGGATCATCTCAGCAAGTTCCGACATCATAATGTTTGTGAGCGGGGAGTTTCGGATCACAATAGGCACTTCAATGAACAGGCTTTCATATCCAATCTTCAGATTGCGAAGGGCCTCTGGTGTATAGTCACCATCCTTGTACATGGCGATAGCCTAAAAATAAAAATTACATTAAACAACAAACACAGATCAATATGCCTATGGCACTGATATATTCAACTTTATGTTCACCTGAAGTAAAGTGTCTGGGTAATGCAGACCATAGACATATAACAAACCCCATATTGCATACGAATCCTACATGACATAACTCACAAATGTGTTGCTCTCCTGAGGACTAAGCCTCATGCTAGTATAGTGATACTATAACATAGAGGCAGAGGCCTAAGCATACTCGTCATAGTAGAACCTTTACCAGTTCAAACCTGAACCAAGCTACGAATACAACCAAACTGTGCCAATACTATATGTGATTGTAGTTACGGTTTTGTAATTGAACACACATTATATTGAATTAATCTTGAGAACTGACATTTGGGTGGTTAAAAAACTTGATCGTTTGATTGGCTAAGATCTCCAATATCCACTCATCTGCACTAGCCCATCATGAAGGAGTATGTACATATAAGATTGAGAGATATACAGCATCAGGCAGACCGTATAAGTCTTTAATAAACTATTATAAAATGTTACTACATTTGTGTTAAGAGTTTATAGTTGATTATAAATTAAATTTGTATTCTATAACATTAATATTACTTGAAAAACTCTGACTTACTTGAGGAGTCAAGCGGTAAGCTTTAAGGGTCAGGAATCCCCTAGCAGACTTTTTCGTGTCATAAATGACCACAACACTCTCTTCTATCGAGGTTTGGTAATGATATTGAGACTCCAATAGTGATTGGCTCAGAAAGTTACCTACATCTGCACTCTGATACCTGAAATAAATAGATTATTAAATTAGTATGAATAAATTTGTATCAAATCACTTGAGGAAATCTGAGTTTATATTATTTATTTATTTATTGCATACATACACTTAAATTAAGCATGGAAGTAATGGAATATAGCCCTGGTCTGCAGTAAGGTCGGGCAGTGCAATTACATTAGAGAGGTCAGGCAAAATTTACTAACATTAATTTATATTTACATAAAATATTTTAATGATCTTATCATGAATAATTACTAAATATTATCACTGAATGCATTTAACATGTTGGCAGCATTGCTAATATTCAATATTAAATTCAGTGCTTTATCCATGCCGCCCTACATGCCTGGTGTGTTTGGCACTAAGCTGAACTAAACATGTTAAGGCATACTTTATCTATTTATTAAGATTATTATGACTAATCATTAATTATAAACAAAATAAAAAAATGCATTCATGATTTATGAATTGTTACATTATTGTTCAATTCTCAGCCTCCTCTAGAATGAGAAGGAATAATGTCATAGTCCACCACGTAGCCCAAGTACCAATACTGCCCATATTAGAGTCTAGCTTCAAACATCAGTAAGCTAGCACCTAATTCAGGTTAATAAGTACTAAGTATTTTTAATAATTATACTTTAAATCATTTCAATTTAAGCTATGTGCAATATATGCACATTACCCACCATCCAACATGAAAATGATCAACATTCACACGGCGCAGCCGTCTCATCATGTCCAATTGGTATTCTTCTTCATCCATGGTGTCATCATGCTTCGGAAATGGAAAGCAATTAGTGATCTCAAGACGGTTCTCCACCACCAGCCCAAGGAGAGCGCCCTGCGCCACCTCCATGTTACTGCATGATTCCTCATGACAGTGTTTCACAATTTTCATTACCGCCTGGAATTCAGAAATAACTATCATCATTATCATCAACAAATTAGTACCCAACTGCAAGCATAGTTCTCCTCTTAGAATTA
>DWKL01004619.1:0-10462 GCA_018249415.1 Phareas burnsi
ACATGCAGTTACCTAGATGACAATTCTCTCTTAATGCCCTCAAAGCGAGATAAAGTATATAAACCTGCGCTTTGCCAGCGTGTCAGACCGTGGCCTAAATACTTCTTAGTCTGTGAAGATTTGATAGGTGGTAGAACTATTCTTCCGGGGAGGTATCACCGTTGCCCTCATAATCCGCCACAAATCAATTTCTGTTTCGGTTAGCGAGGTGCGGTTGCCGGGCACACTTGCAGCTAGGTTACCATCTAAGCCTTCAGGAGTAGTAACGCATTAACGTACGGCCTGAGCCAGAACTTCAGTTTTGTTTGAGGTTAGATATGGGTATCTATGGGCTGCAGTGACCACTTAACATCGGGTGGCATGTACGTTAGTTTGTTACTCTTTAACAAATTGACTGCGGCGCTAATATTCGAAACGATCCACCCGTACGGCGCGTAACACTACAGGCGTGTTCCAGTACGGCGGCATACACCGTATGCGTGCGAGCCGCACGTGTAGCGCGGACAGTAAAACACGGAAAGTATATTTGCCGCAGTCGATGTATTAAACGTAAAAAAGGGATTCGTATCTGATAGTGTGATCGTAGTTAGTTGATAATGATAAGTAACATTTCTATACCCGTGTAGCTAAATGTTAAATAGCATTGAAAATCTGCTGACGCTACTCAGCTGTATGAACGCGTCGAAAAAAAATATATAGATTCACATAAAACATGGATCCAGTTTCATTATACGTATTCCTTACCTTTTCGATAGAGGTCATCAAATAGATTGCGTACACGTCTGCCACTTTACAGTTAGAAAGAAAGCGGTTACTTAATGCGTCCTAAACTAAAGGGATTACTTTTAGCGGCTGACCTGATTCGACCTGACCCCGGGCTTCTGACCTCGCGATGATCCATCCCCTTCATTCGGCTAACCTGTTTTACAAGATTTACGCGATAAATGAAACACGGTAACTGCAGCCCCTCGAAAATGTAATGAGTTAAACCGTTGGCTTGTTCCGTTATATTCAAATTATGAGTCAAAGGTGGTAGGACCCTTGGTGGTTCGGCTCCGCAGGCACCACCGCTCATTTCCGCCTTACGCGGCAATGTTAAATGCTGCCGCGGTCTGGTTTGAAGGGTTTGATGAGGGAGACACATTTACACGTGGCGCCCCTACTTAGTCCTCAGGGGTAGCAAGGCATCCGTGACCGACCTCATGTAGCTTTAATCCAATTTGGGATTAATTACAGATGTCCATTGGCGGCACTGACCACTAACCATCACGTGAATTTTATGCTCGTTTGATACTTCTTAGCTATAAAAAAGTGTTATCTTGGAAAACTTACGTTTGCTCTATTTAGTATATTCTTAAATAAAATTTAAAGTAACCGTATAAAACTAATTGTGTTGGGTAATGGATTGAGGATTGAGGATTGACTGAGCGCGGATTGGACGATTAATGTTTATTTTTATCGTTCCGCCTTGTACGGCTAAAATCAGTTTTCCTTTTCGATAAAATAAAGACATATTTCTAGATACAGACGGGGATTAATTCTATGTTATAATCCTAACTTTGCTTATGTGCCTACGTTAACTATGTAATGACTAACCTAATAGTACTTTACGAAAGAACGAACTTATTAAATATTGTATTAAATTATTGAGTGTGGATATAAAGTTGTTCATTATAAAACAAAATGTTTATTCCATGATATTAACTGTAAATTGAACTAGACATTAGGGACTATTAGAATACATTAAAAATATATGTATGCAAATTATGTAAATCTTCCAAGATGGCAGATTCTTTTAATATTCACAACTTAATAATAAAAACGTCGATGCATGAAATTTGATTCATAAAGACTTTTTAATATTTTCTATTTGAAACGCGTAGACTGTATTTTTTCATTTCGCAGAATAAACATAATCCCAAAATTTGTTTGCTTTTACCACTATAAATATTGATTTTACTATCTGCCACCCTTCGCCATTTCTATTCGGTGCACAACTCGCACCCTCCCGCCACTATGGAATAATGATTACAATGACATAGCTTTATGTCTAGCACTGCTTTGGAAATGTTGATTGGAAGGGAAAAACACTGGCTGAGAAAGGGCAAAAGCGTTGTTGCAATGAAATAAAAATTCGTTTCGGCGCTTCCACTTATAATTTAAATACATGACAATAAGTAACACAAGGCTAACAGGCTAGTGGTAAGATACTGACGTCACACGCGAGGAGTATAGAGATCGAATTTTCTGACAGATCTCAGATTTTTCAACATTGACTTAAATTACCTAGTAGAAATTCTTTTTCACCAATCAGCATTGGCGCTGCAAAGTGGAGCATGCTCCAGGCCTCTCACAATTGAGGTAATAGAAAGGGCACGTAGAAAGGGTCGCAGCCGCCTATTAGAAATGAATCATAGCCCGTTTTAACGGTGAAGAAAAATATCTCGCCGAAATTAATATGTTCTCTATAAAGTTTTCAACCCGTACTTGTCCAGCATGATGAACTATAAGTAATTTCACTATTCTTATTCTAAGAGGCGATCTGCGCCTAACAGTGGTCCAGTTAGGTTATCAAACCATAACTGTCATAGACAAGGACGTACCCAATATGGCTAACAGAAAAGGCCTCGCAACAAAAAGAATGTGTCAAATTGAAAAATTCATATGCATCAAATCAAATACGCTGACCAATTGAAATTACTAACAATACAATGGATACCACCGTTGACAAGCTACAAATGTCATCATAAATTCCACGTTTCCATCACAACGCTACCATAGATTAGACATTAAATCTATGACCGATCACCTGTCATTGTCAGTGTCACTGCTGCCCTCGCTTCTAATGTCATTACCGTGATCTTACTCAACTTCGGCTTAACCTGTAGTAACCATTACCAATGAGAATTTGACATTGACGTCAATATGCATATCTGTCTACTACACATAGGGTCTAGGTTTAATCCTATTAATCGTACGTACACACATACATACACATAGTTCCATGCTACCGCGTCTTCTAGATACCATGTGCTATGAACAAAATATACAATTATTACTTGAATCTCCAATAAAGTATAAATAAAATAAAACATTCTATTCGGAAAATAAAAAATGGCGCTGAAAGGAGTTATCGGGTTTGGATATGTTCATCGTCTATGAATTTAGTTCAAAAACTAATTAAAGGGATTTAACGGGGTTCGTTATACAGTTTGATCTGTTTTAATTTGAAGATACCTTGCCGATAGAACATTTTTTTTTATAATTTTCACGTGTGTACTTTTAATGAATATTCCCTTGGTCACGTCGTTATCGCATCCATTTTACTTATTTAATTTGGAGTTATATGCTTCTTTCTTTCTTTTATATCTCTGAATGCATGAAATGTTTGTTCACAGCTATGATAATACCACAAAGATGCGGCATGCGATTTTCGCAATTAAAGGCAAAAAAGTCATGCGCCTTAATGAGATAAAAAACTACTGTGCAAGTAGAACAAGCGCGCGATACAAAAAGCATTCGCAACGAAAATGTTTTTGAAATGTATTCAGAGTCGCGACTTTTTTGCCGGCTCACACTTAATGGACGAGAAATTCCGAGACGAATTGATATTAAAGTGTTAATTAATTGTGAATTTAACACGCCGTCTTTCGTATCTTGACATATTAAAATCGTAATCTCACAGCGCCATCTATTATGGCATTAAAGAAATAAATATGAGTATCAGGCGCTCCGGTTTAAATCTAGTTAATCGACTTCTTTATGGAGAATCGTTTTTTTTAAAGGCTAAATATATGTATTGTAAAGGCTTAATCTATATATATATGTATATATTCGAGTTAATATATATCATTTCGAAACTTAGTATCAAATAATTAAGTTGGTATTCAAAGCTGTAGACAACATCAGATCTAAAAAAATATTGTAGAAACATATTACATATAACTTAGATTTCTAAATTTGAAATTTTGACTGATTGTATTAATTATTGTAAAATTACACAAAAGTAAATGTTTCATTTTGGATTCGCTTTCGAAATAAAATGTTGAAATTATTAAAATTGTATTCCTGGTAAAAGAGTCTTGCTATCAGATAGATATTATGTTCATAACCCTTTGCAACTTCCGCCAATCCATCCAAAAACTACGGAAGAATTAACGTCATAGCTTAAAGTTATTTTTACGCTTATCTCAATGTGTAATCCATTTATAGCAAATCCGTAAAATAAAATCGAAAAATTAATAATAAATAGTGTTTAAAAAGAAAACATTCATGTCGCATATACGCACAAAATGCACCTTTCATACTTCGTATTTACACACTTACACACACACATATAGATTTTTTCATTATATATAGTGTGTGTGTGTGTATAAACATACAAGTGAAGTTGTCAAAACTAATACACAATAAATACTAAGTCAATTTAATCGTGAACTGATTGTTTGCGCGATATCTTTCACGCGATACTTCCCTTCCTCGAAGATAATCACTATGAAACCAAGTTATGATCGATAGACGTACCTTCCACCCTCGGCATAGTGCCATGATGACTTTACGATTATGGCCGTACCCGGTCTATAGTAACGATAAAGCCTAAAGTGTACGTTTGTATCTTATGCCACTTTTTTATGTGACAGAAGAAAACATACGTGCAGTCCATGTGCAATAACTGCCGGGAATCTGTAGACAGTTAGAAGTACTTTGAACCTTTGGCCCTATTTTTATTGTATACAAGTATTAAACGAGCATGCAATCGACTTGATGACACGTGGGCGCTGCAGCTCATGGTCCAGGCAGGTAAACAACCCCAAATAGAATTGAAGTCATGCCTGACGTGGGCCACGTTGCATGTGTGTACTACTTTCGACGAGTAACCGGAACGCCTAAAAGTGTTTTCCTTATCACGCCCTTTAAACCAAAAAAGGGAAAGTTTAACACTGCTGTCGTAAGGCAGAATAAAAGAGGCAGTGGTACCTCTAAAGTCGATACACACAAGATTCACTTAGCAGGTAATAGAACTACAGTTAATCCGGGGTAGCACCACCCTCATAATCCGCAGTGTAGCAATTCTTGTGTTTCGATCTAAAAGTAACGGTTGTCGGGTAAACTTACAGCGAGGCGACCATCTTAGTCCTCAAGAGTAGCAACGCATCTGCGTACGATACTAGGTAGAACTTCAGTGCTGTTTGAGGTCAAATGTGGGTATCTTTAGACCAAACATCAGCTAGCTATTTGGAGATACTTGGGTTGTATACTAATAAAACTTCCAAAGAAGGTTGCAAGTTAAGAAAGGTACACTTTTAACGTAAAAAAATCTTTCATCGTCCGTTTTAACTTTTTACTGACAATTCTCATTAACGTCATAAAGGGGACCCACCGTTCAGGTTTAATATTTCTAGCTTCAGTAGTTCCAGCTCCTGGTAATGAACCAGTCTGTCGGGACATTATTTTTTATATACAGATAGATTAAACACTCCAGATAGTACATGCGAAACGTTGACTATAAAGTTTCATGTTTATTTTAAAACTCCAGACACATGCGGTATTGGATCGTGTTCTGCACGGTTCAGCGTGTACCCCACAAGATATCCATTACGCGGGCTTATCGCATCAATTTTGCAAAATGTGTAATACCACTCGCCGCGCATAAAGTAGTCTACCATACTGCTAGTTTATTTCGTCGTCGCTAAACGCTCGGCTTCGTGCCTCGTGTGTGTGGTGTGGCCACGCGTTCGATTCTCCAAAATAGGACAAAGGTATAAAATGTATAACCTCATAGTGCCAACTAGAAATATATGAATTTCATTCTCGTTAAATACCCAATAGTTAATAGGGGATGTAGAAATAGATAATAGGTGGTAGAACTATAGTTCTTGACTCGTACTCCACACCACGTCGTGAAGGAACTCCTGTGTTTCGGTCGAAGATGTGCTGTTGTCGGGAACACATACAAGCGAGTCGAACATCTTAGTACTTAGCAGTAGTGATGCATCTACGTACGACTTTAGATAGGGCTTCACGTTATTTAAAGTTAGATAAGAGTGTCAATCGGCTGCAGTGACCACTTAGCATCAGGTGACTTGAACGCTACTCTTCAAACATAAAAAAACTACTCCTGTAAGTCATGCCTCATGTAACTCACCCTCAAAACACTCTTTAAACCATAACACAGCTACCATAAGTCAGAAATAAATGTGGCGGTTGCCTCTCTAAATTCGAACCACAGAGCGTCCTGCCGTAAGGTTCTAACGAAATATGAAACGTCCATCAAAAGTCGAGAGGGCTGGCGATACTAGCGACACTAGCTCGGGTCGGTATTTGTAACACGGTAGGTTATTAATAGCCGTGATAGCAGGTAGCCCGCGGCGGTACACGATATTTGGGAAATCCGGATTTGCATAGGATAATGGGAGAATGGAGCACGGGCGTGCAGCTCGCAATGCCGACGGACATACTGTCGTTTCACGGTGCTTTGAGTACAGTGTTGTCGTATACCGCGCCTCTCGAAATGTTGAGAGTTTAAGCGGTCTAGTGGCGCTTTATAGTAAATTTATCCATTTTGACACTTATTCAAGTGTACAATTATACTTTGTATGGTAATATATTTTTTTTTATTTAAGATCAGTAGCGTGCGTAACGAGCGTGCAAGCCACCTGATGTTAAGTGGTTACAGCAGCCCAGACACCCACGTCTACCCACGTCACGTCGACACCCTCAAACAGGACTAAATCCCTGTCCGATGTTGTACGTAGACTCGTCACTGATCCTGAGGACTGGAATGATTTCGCTGTAAGTTTGCCCGACAACCTCTCTGACCGAAACAAGATTTGCTTCCCGGCGACTTATGTGAGCGGCGGCGGTACCTTCCCGATCGAAGTATAGTTCCGCCACCTATCAATATTTTATCGCATCTAAATATAAAGACGTTAAAAATTATTTTTACGATAGATAAGAAATTGATTATACCCACTTTGTTGTAGAATATAAAAAGATGTAGAGTCTTATGAATCGTTGCATACCCAAAAAAGGTACATTCTCGCTTCCAAATCATATTATAAATATTTAAAAAAATGTTAAATTCAAAATTGTGAAATTGTTCAATTCTTACGATCGTATAAATATTCAAATGAAGTCACTGAATAATTAACCTTACATCACCAGCGACACGCTTATGCAAACGTTTTTTGTCAGCATTATTTGTATGTTTGTTTATTTTTCTATTTATATTTTATATACCGTGATTAGATTCCCCAACTAGTCAAGTTTAATTAAATAAAAATTACATTTCTAAAACAAGTAGATATTATATATGATGCGCAGTTTAGTCAAGGAACCTTATTTATTAAGACAAACAATAGCTGGCGACGCTGGCTGCGACCGCCGTGCAGTGTCGTGGCGACCCAACCGGAACCCAATGTTTAACCCGCGCCGTGAGACCCTTATCTATAGATTAATGTTGCCATTATTAAGACTTACGTGCTTCTAGACCTGAAAGCAGGTAGATAAAGAACATGCCACCGTTAATTTTGCATACTATATAAGCTTCGCTCGCACTTTATGTTTACAATTCATATCGGTCCATTCACTCGGCATAATTATGTCTTTTACCGCGATAAAAGGTATTGTACTTTAAAAGATTTTAACTCGACGAGTTATGAAATAGGGAAGAACATTTCTATCTGGATTATCCTTGTAGATATTACGTAATGTTGTAGAATAAAGTTATAGACGCAAGTTGTCTAAATTGCTCATTTAGAAACCTCTTGCATACTCAAAAATTATCTAATGTTCTCTTTATACCGACTAATAAAAATGAAGTGCTTGTGATTCTTGAATTTTCTGCTTTATTTCTTATTAGTTTCCATCTGAATAACTTAAAAAATAGATAGATGTATATCTGTATATACAAACTGATTTAGGTAACTAATACTAGTAGGTATTGAGGTAGGAATTGAAATGATTTAACTAAAGATTTAAATAAAAATTCTCAAGATTAAAAAATATTCCGACGGAACAAATTCTTCCGAAATGACTAGACATTGTACTTTTACTTTTAATATGCGGATTATATTTATGTAAACAATTGCAATTGAATATAATTATTATACACATAAAATTTACATATTATCGTCACTAAATGTCATATCATGGGTTTCCGTTCATATGTTACTCGCAATAATTACGTATCAACTAATTAAAAACAGATACACTTCCTTTATAGAACCAGTGGCACTATAATAGCACCGTGAAGAAGATAGAACCGGTTTAGATGTAATTATACATTCTATACACAGGCGTGAGTCACCGATTCAAATTATTCCCATAGCTGGCAATTATGTTGTGATGTCAGATTACGTTTGCGCCTTGGAAATCCGTCTGCAATTCTACACAACACTAAGTATTTTCCGCGGAATCGTTGTAATTTTTTTTATACATTTAATTTTTTGACCCTAAAGTATCATAACCATAACTTATCTTCCAAAATGAATTATAAGCAATACAAATAATTAATTAATTAAAATTAACGCAAATAAATAAATAAATGTCATCGAATGCTGTTCAGCTGCAATCCTTTTTATGCTCCACTGCTGGGCACGGGCCTCTCCTCACAACTAGAGAAGGCCTCCTCCACGCTGTTCCTCTGCGGATTGGTGGACAAACAGCTTAGTGGCTAAAGCGTGTCGGATGCTTTCAAAACACCCTCAAGGCTATCGACAAGGTTAGACTGCTATCCGATGATAAAAACCGGGACCGACAGCTTAACGTACCCTCCGACGCACGGAAGAGCGCATGAAATTTTCTCACTAGGGGTCACTCATCCCACTTCTGACCGCGCCCGTCTTTCCTTAACTTCGTACATCGGGTCCGGTCTAAGCAAAAAGTGCTATGCACGATTCGCGAAATTCCTTTACCATAAAAAAATCAGAGCCTACTTACGTACAGAGAAAAAAATACATGTTTTATTTTTGTATATTTCTTATAGTATAATATGCTATTTATGTTCAGACTTTACGGTAGCTAGTATTTCATTATAACAGATAAATATTGACGAAGTAAGTTTGTAACGTAACTCGTACGTCAGACAGCATTCCTTAGTAGCGAGTAGGATTTGTAAATTATCTTGATGATAACCACCGGAGACTAGGTAATGGTTACCAAGAACTCGTCTAGTACTTCTCGCTAGAACTAATATCTGATGCCGATATTTCTATACTCTTATAATATCCATAAAGTCCATTGTAAATGTTGCATAATGGTTGCATAACGTTACACAAAAAGGGTTAATAGGCTGTATTAATATACACATAGTTATTATATATTTTGTACATGTTTTGTTTGTTGTTGTTATATAAGTAGTTATTATATATTTTGTACATTTTTTGTTTGTTGTTGTTATGTTGTTTGTTGATGTTATATAAGTAGTTACTATATATTTTGTACATGTTTTTGTTTATCGATTTATTTGAATACGCATCGCGGATAAATCAGGTCAAGTTTACATTAGACTATGAAATTGAAGTACATTTTATTGATACATTTTTATTTTATGGAATCGAAAGAGAGGAGTTACAGTTTCAAGCCTATATCATAGTTCTCAAACGGCAACCAGGATAGTCTGCAATGTACCTAACTCTTAGGAATTATACCATATCTCGTTAGGCCCATTAGACCTGTCTCCACTGTGGTCGTACCTCGACCAAAGTCTCATGATGAAGCAGGATAATGGTAAAGGAATTCAGCTTTATTATAGTAGATAGTTTGAACAATGGGAACGTTCAATTGGTCTCAATAAGTTACTCGACGGATTCTATAATTTATAATTTAAGTATTTTTAAGTATATCGTGCTCGTAAGTCCATAGTAACAAACAAATCATTATGATTTCATACTTAAAAATGATTATATCCTATAACTTAACCAGGATACAACGTAATGAACTTAAATTAAATCATTTATTTGCAAGAACATTACTTCAAACAAGAGCTTAATATTATCAATAATTATAAATGTTCTGCCTCATAGGACGTGCAAATATGATATTATATATGTCAAAAAATTTAATGTAACATACTTTATGCAAACAAATTTAATTTAACATATTTTAAACTATAACAATATGTCATACATAAAAAAATGGTATAACGTGAAATATTTTTGTATTTTGTTCTGTTATTAAATTTTTTTGTTCACTTTATGACGACAGACGTCATACATTTTTCTTTTATTATGGTAATAATAATGTAAAATGTAGAGCAAATACACAAAACGAGTTTGATTCTTACTTATATTGATGCACTTGTACAAATGTAGTTGTTATAGGTAATTGCGTGAAACACATAGCTAAGTGTAATAAAAATTTATTTACGATGTTGTAAAAACGATTTGTCTACTCGGGCTGTCCTGATTTCTTTTTATAACTGATTTTATATCTCTGCCCTGTAAAATAGAACATTTTTGTA
>DWKL01004620.1:0-10462 GCA_018249415.1 Phareas burnsi
TTCAATAAAAGTAATAATTGACCATAATATATAAATACAAAGTTCATTTAAAATTTCGAAATATACATGTAAGCACTCACACACAAACGTATACTTGAACACAAACGCACATACATACACATACACGTGCCAATAAAAAGGGAACCCACTAATTTGTACTATAAATACCCAGCGATGGAAAGTAATTGCTATAAGTACTTATAAAAAGTAAATCCGTGTTAGTATGTAAGATATATTTGGTTAAACATTAAGAGCTGGGGATTATGTAACTAAATAAATAATTATTTTAGGATTGGACCCTGTCAGCCCATTGTGGTACTACAACATCAACGCTATCGGCCGAAGCGCGGGACAGTACGTGGAGATCATCCACACCTACTACACCCGGATCGGCCGCGTAGACTTTTACCCCAACGGTGGCAGCAATCAACCAGGTTGCTTGATGTCAGTCTGCTCCCACGCTCGCTCCTACCAGATGTTTGCTGCTACCATTCGTATGAACCATTTGGTAGGAAGAGAATGCGCTAATACGGACGATGCCCAGAACAATCGGTGCACTGGAGCAGCTACGCTCAACATGGGAAACAGCATCTTAAACAAGAATGGGTTAGTATTACGCTGCAACTTTCTTTTATGTCCATACTGGGCACGGACGTAAAAGGTCTAAAGGTTCTCTCTTTAAAATTGGGAGAAGCCTAAAGCCTACTACACCATTTTGCTCAAATGCAGATCGGTAGAGGAAGAAACGGGTTAGTGACCAAACCGTGTCGGATGTTTTCAACCCACAAGGTCTACAACGAGATTTAACCACTACTATCCAATGATAACAACCGGTACTGACAGGTATTACCCTGCAACTTTCTTTTATGTCCATACTTGGCACGGACGTAAAAGGTCTAAAGGTTCTCTCTTTAAAATTGGGGGAAGCCTAAAGCCTACTACACCATTTTGCTCAAATGCAGATCGGTAGAGAAAGAAACGGGTTAGTGGCCAAATCGTGTCGGATGTTTTCAAATCCACAATGCCTTCGACCTGGTTTGACGACTGCTATCCAATGATAACAACCGGTACTGACAGTTAAACGTGTTCTGTAAAGCACGGAAGCGCGCTTGAAATTTAGCCAACATCGATCACGCTGTAAGTCACAGTGCTTCAAGTATCTGATAATTAAAAGATAATATAATTAATACCTATACTGCTATCTGTAACCTAAAATGATGTTATCCAACATATAGGATTTCGACATTTTGAGGGTTTCGTTCTCAGTGAAATAATAATTAAAACTTTCACTATTTGAATTCACATATCACATTTTTTTAAAATACGCTCCCTATTGACAATAGCTCGAAAAGTGATTTTGATATATAAGGACATTATAGTTTAAGAACGAATGTATAGTCTACAGAGAGTACTTAGACCAAAGCCATCCGTAACAGTGACAGATAACCTTGCAGTACGAATTTCAATATTCCGTTTCAGCGATCTGACACGCAAATCCAGGCATTTTTCGAAATTATGTACATGTTATAAATTCAGTATTATCACTTGCTTAAACGGTGAATAATCGTGAAGAAACCTACTTGGTTAATTGTTTTTCATAATCTGAAACAAAAGTGTTTGAATTCTACCAACCCATATCTGGCCAGCGTGAACCATACTTTCATATTACGAATTATTTGGATTACGACCACTGCTTCAGAGTCCAGTGCTGTGGTCTTGGTTGTCACTGTGGTAATTATCGAACGTTTTAAAAATATTAATTTGTATGTTCTTAAAATATTCCTTTCTCTATTGATTTTCAGGGTCGGCATCTTAGGACTCACCACTGGTTCCCGTTATCCTTACTAAATCACGGCAAATACTGAACAAAATAAATCTGGGGCTCATTATAAGAAATTAATTTATAATTGTTATAAGAAATTAATTTATAATAATTAACAACAATTAACAATAAATGAATTGCAAATAAATCGTATTTTTTTTTAAATTCCAACAAACAAACGAGTATTCACTGATGTACTACTAAAATGGGACTTCCCATATATATGGCTCTATGATCCCAGTAGGGATAAGATTGGGTAGCTGAGGACTACAGGCCTTGAGGTTACTCTCTTTGGCCGGGCAGTTCTCAAGGGGGTAAATACCGCCGGGGATATATTGATATGACTTTGTAATACTAAATTACTGACTGGCAACATTATAACATTAAAAGGCAATATAAATATTGTCTTTCTGACGTACCTGATCATATCATCTTTGAAAAGCAATGATCACATACCATCACGTGGTCTGTTGATAGTATCATTGCCGCTCATGGAAATATGTACTTAATTCTATTTAATAAAATCCAACCTGAAATCAGCCACGGGTACGTTGCTACCCTTGATGACAAAGATGAGACATCTCATATGTCTCTGTCTTACCACACCAATTAAACCAGAACACGGTATTACTTAACTATTAAAGCCAAAAATCATCTATTTCGTTTACCTTTAAATTTATAATTAACCTAAAAACATTCCATCTTCACTTCTTCTATCTTTTTAGTTCCTATCGCCTTTAAATTTATAATTAACATAATATACTACTGAGTAAAAACGATATTTATAGGATATTTAAATTTGATATTTACGAGAATATCAACAGAGCAAAAATTAAGTTATACAGATTTTTATTGCGTAACTTACGAGGATGTAATTTGCGAGGCGGTGGCAGTTTATCGATGTTCAAAAAGAATCATGTAAAGAATCTTAATAGTAATAAAATATTTTGATTTGATTTGATTTTAATTTTATACCGCTAAATGTGTTACTTTGCCACCTGGTAAACGAAGCAATAGTTCGTTTCTGTAGTACCGACCACATCTTATTGCTATGACCGAGAACTGATTGGTGGAGATGGCCAAAGTAATGCCTACTTTCGCTCTTTGTGTATCCTAGTCCTAGGTTTACAATAAAGTAAAATGAAATAAATAAAAAAAGATAAAGAAAAGCACACACTTTCCCGGTACATAAAAATATTGGTATTTTGTTGCCGTGTTAAAATACTGGAACACCGTTAAAATGTCACAGTATCCGAAGTTTGAGGATATGTACACTCAACCCCACGCTAGGTTTTTATGGGGCTGTGAAACATACAACGATGAGTAGACAAACACCCAGACCTAGTCCAGAAATCTAAATTCATTATTTAGATGTTTGTCTGACCTGGAATCGAATCCGGGACTCTCTGCATATCAGACTGTTACGAGAGCGGCGGCCCGCGGTTCAAATAAAAATATGCAATAAGTTATCATTCTTATATAAACATATGCAATCATTTATAATTCTTTTCCCTAAAGATAAGTCATTTAACACAATAGAGTTCTAAGGAAACCTTTGTATTTATTTCCATTTTTGCGTCAACTTGTCATTTTATTTACGCGATCAATAGGTGGTAGAAATATAATTATATAATGGTTCATCCGGGAAGGTATGACGGTATCACTCGTAATCCACCTGAAGCAATTCTTGTGTTACAATCAAAGAGGTGCGGTTGCTCAGTATACTTACAAGTGTATATAACTTGTATTGTATTGTGTATTATCGCTATAGCGAGGCGACCATCTTAATCCTCAGGAGTAGTGACGCATCTACGTACGACTTCAGGACTTAACCCTGTTTGAGGTTAAATGTGGATAGCGAAGGATTGCTAGAAAGATTGATAGAAAGATTATGTTCAGAAATCCGTCCATTGCAATACAAAAACGTTTTAATTTATTTAATATTATTTACTATTAACATAGTACATAATCACTTATATAATGTTTGTCTGTTAGTCTGTCTGCCTATATGGGTCTATCTTGTAAAGTACTCAAGTGATTGAAAGACTCAGGGAGTAACATTGTACTATTAACTCGAAATTATTTAGGGTTGCCACATAAACATTCACAAACCTATTCACATTATAGTGAAACTTTTCTGTATATAAAGGAGGTAACTTACGTGATGTTAAGTGGTCACTGCCGCCCATGGATATCTGTAACTCAACCAACATCTCCATAAAGAACAATAATCCTGTTTGAATTTGATCACATATTTCGTTCTTTCGTTGCTGCATCTGAGGACTAAACTGGAAAGCTTCGACGAAAAGTAAATCTGCCTTACCACACTCCAAACCAGAATACCGCAGCGCGTCACTGCTGCTATAAGGCAGAAATAAGTATACAGTGGTACTGCGCAGACGACGGTGAAACAATTTTACCACCTCTTAAAAGGCTTATTTAAAATGTTATATATATATATACCTCTTCAACCGAAACGCAAATAAGTTTCACGGCAGGTTGCAGGGGGAATGGTACCTTCCGGAGAAACTAGTTCTACTACCTATTAATTATTAATTTAAAAGAATTTGCATTGACTATATCACCTGGACTCATTCTTCTTTATATAATTATAATGTGTGCGTTGCATACGCGGCGATAATAATTATTTATCGGTTAAAAACAATTAATTTGATGTACTTAGCAGTGATAACATCGACGCCAAGATAAATATACTAATAAATAGGTACTAAATTTTGTTTGGTACTATTACCTAAACTGAGTTGATCATTTGAGTTGCAATGAAGCTCCTGGTGATTGTTGCCACTTTTGTAGCTTGTAAGTATCACTTTTTATATAAGCTAATTGTCGGCAAGAAAACCTGCGCGACCACGCTAGAGCGTATCAGTTTTTTAAATCTTACAGGATGTTTGAATATTTTTGGGGTGAAAATAAGTTATGACTATTTGTTTCTCCGGAAAGTATATCACTTTAATAAGTATACATTCTCTGCAACGCTCAAAATAACTTTTTTATAAGTTAGTATTTTTAAAAACGCAGACAGATACTCCGAATTTATTTATACGTTTAGATAACAGATAAAGTTACATTTAACAATGAATTCACTTACAAATTAAAAAACTATAGATAATTTTACAGAATTTTATTGCCAAAACATTATATTTATGACAATCTGCTTGAAAAAATAATTAAATAAGACAACTATCACTTAGGTCCTTTTCATAAATTTATCGAGTTGTCTCCCATGACATCTACGGGATGAAATGATATTATTCGAGGACGACACCACACGCCGAGCAATTGAACCTGAGAAAGTGTCCATTGCACCCTCATTGACCCATTGATTACACTGGTCACACACGGTCTTCTCGCAAAATCATAAGGATTAAGAACTTGGATGACTATCGCAGACTACCACGCTGGTCAAGTGCGGGTTAGGCTTCCAGACATTGTGAAGAATCTTCACGCATGTTTCAGTTTTCCTTACGATATTACATTTTGGCGTTCAATCAAACGGTAACTTCTAATACATCGAATTCACGATAAATCGGGGAATCTTAGATCTGAAATAGGATCTCTAGTCTCGAAATGGATTTTTATCCCTATATGATAAATGCTCAGAGCATGATAAACTTGAGTAGAAGAAAGTAAGACAGTGCAGAAAAAGTAGGTGGTCCCGTTTTCTGAACGTACAAGTCATTATTCTGAATTTAGGGATTCTCATTTGAGCTGATTCTATTTCATATAAATCTTATGAGTAATAATTCTATCTATTATTCCAGTGGCTGCTGGCAGCGCCATTCCATCGGTACCATTGGACAACAGCCACTATGTGGAAGGTCAGAGCCGTTATGTGTGGGTTGCTGATGGTGACGACAATCCTCTTCTAGTAGATCTGCACGAGCCCGTAGATGAAGAAGTGCTGAGGACTAGAAATGCTGCAGATACCCAATACTGGCTCTTCACCAGGTACGTTTATCCATCACGTAAACATATTTACCAAACAGACTTTTTATTATTATTTAATTACATTTTATTGTAAAAACCTGGTTTACAAATTGCGGTCTTAGTGCCTTAAATCCTTGTCTACCAGTCAACCCAGGGTGATGATGAGAATTAGTGATAGAAGGCAAAAAATGTTAAAATCTAACCGAAGTACAATTTGATTGTAATTGACACAAATATTTAAAGAAAAACTGAACATACATAAACATTAACATTTACATACACACATAATGAAATTAATGTATAATATTTTATGATATTTTATTGGCAAAGATGGTCCTGAACAACCAGTGTATATAGAGGTTTTAGTTATGTAACAGTTACTTCTAATATGCGGTTTCAAAATGTCGATATATTGACCCCTTTCCATGAATCGTGGTCACGGCGAAACCTGACCCCGACGCATGGAGTTGGGTCAAAATACCGGCACTTACAACATCGCCACTCAGTGATACAGTCAGTATATATAATCCCTATATAAATAGGTTATATAATGCATAGGAATACATTCGGAAAAACCTTTAAGAATGAACTTTATCAAAACCTAAAATCAACTAGATATTTGCAAAAAAGTCCATTGAAACCAAGATTAGATAGTAGAATAAAATTTAATTGTCGGATTTAATCAGAATATAATAAAATTGAATTATACATCGATTGTCTTCGATGATTCTTTATCTATTTTAAGTGGTACATTATTATATAAAAGTTGCGAGTTCTGTTCTGGTTCTGGTTGTTCTGGACCCACATAACTTTAACTTGTACCTTTTTGTATAATAAAGGTACCGATGAGACATGAAATTCAACTGGCTATAAATGGTCATTGCCTTCCACTTTAGCACACCCTTCTCCATCGCCTTTGAGACGAGCTGGACTATATGACTGGCATGTTATTTATTATCAACCAACGAATACCGTTAAACTCGGGCCTCTTGATGTAAAGAGTCAGACCACACTTATCATAATTAGTTTTAACAGTAATTTTATAAGAATTGTGACAACTTTATTACTTCACACTTATTTCATCTTTATATCAGCGATTTTAACGCTGCTTTGTTCTAGTTTGAAGGGTGTGGTAGTGGTGGTATACTTACTCAAGATGTCCCAACTTAGTCTTTAGGGGTAGGAACGTATCCGGCCGACCTTAGGTAGGACTTAATCCTACTTAGCGTTGATAACAGATGTCCAAGGGCGGTAGCGATTACATACATCAGATGGATGCGCAATTGCTAGCTAAAAAAACTTCAAAATTAAAGCTTGAGAATTATATTCAATAGCGATAATAGCTTATCAGAAATCCATACCTTTGGAACAAACACAATACATATTTAAATTATTCCTTAGTTTGTAAAGATTTGGGTTTGATTGTTTTTCATTAAAGCAATTATCATCACGATTATTATTTCAATATCTTCAGGAGGAACGCTAATTCGGCGCAAATTATAACGAACGGCAATGCTATGTCGATTTGGTCGTCCAACTATTTGGGCAGTAGACCAATCAAAGTTATTGTGCATGGATTTGCTGCGAACGGAAACGCCCAAGTCAACACCATGCTCACGTCCGCTTGGCTGGCTGTAGCGGACGTTAACGTCATCGTCGTTGACTGGAGAAGAATTGCCAATTCCAACTACGCTACTGCTGTAAATGAGGCTCCGAACGTGGGTCGTGTCATTGGTAACTTCATTACTTGGTTGATCAACACTGCCGGTGGCAACTGGAACGATGTTCACTTCACTGGAATCGGCATCGGTGGTCAGATTGCTGGTATTGCTGGGCGTGCAGCAGGCCGTAGACCGAGAAGAATAACGGGTAAGCGTTTTAATAGTAGTAGAACTATAGTTCGTCCGGGGAGATACCACCGTAGTTTTCATATTCCGCCATGAAGCAATTCTTGTGTTTCGGTTAGAAAGGAATGGTTGTCGGATACACTTACAGCGACGCGACGATCTTAGTTCACAGAAGTAATGACGCATCCATATACGCATACATTCCTGAAATAAGACTTCAGTCCGTCGTGTCAGTCCATCACGGGCTGCAGTGACTACTTAACATCAGTGGCCTGCACTCTCGTTTAATATTTTTCTCTCATAAATAGCGTCATGTGTTGGTAATTCGATCATGACGTTAGGAGTCAGAACCATGATAGAGAGCGATACGAAAGGCTAGTCACTAATATCATTATTTAATACAAATTTGTTCAAGCAAAAACTATTTGAACTGCTGGAACTAATTCAAGGCAATATTAAATTGATTATCAGCACGGAAAATGAGCGCTGAATAACAAACATACTATTAATTATCATAATAACAAAAAGTATATGATTTTTGTTATTATTCCATTAATTCCGTTCCAATATTATATTCCATTTATAGATTCTAAATTTGAAAGTTTATATAATGAATTGGAGAAGGAAAAATCTTGGCTACGGAAGATCCGAGAGTGGACTAAGATATCCAATGCAGCTGAACTATTTTGACTCGCAAAAAAACCGAGAAGCATTTAATAAGTTGATAGCCTAACTTCACTAGTTGAAGAGGCACTATAAGACAAAGAGGATTAATTGTAATTCCCGCCTGGTGCAGTGGTAAACATACGTTTTGACATGTAGAGCATTCCAGGTTCGATTCCCGGCCAAGCAATTCTAAATGATGAATTTAAAGTTATGCCCTGGGTTTGGGTATTGGTGTACTCGTCTTTGTCACCATCCATCCATGTCATCCATGGGACCCACGACACGGGAAATCTTCATTGGGCTATGAGTGTAGAAAGCGTTACTATTCCTCTTTAATAAAATTCGACACCGTTCCTAATAAGCTTTGTTCACAATTTACTTCACATACTTGAAATGTAATTCCAATTCTTATTTCCCAGCATTGAACCCCGTGAGCCCTATGTGGCAGAACAACGCTAATGCTATCCGCAGTACTGACGGTGGATACGTGGAGATTATCCACACCGATAACACCATAACTAACACGCCATTAAATGGCCACGTGGACTTCTTCCCTAACGGCGGAAGAAACCAGCCCGGTTGTGGGAACACCGCTTGCTCACAGGCGCGTTCCTACCAAATGTTTGCTGCTACGATCCACAACAATCACTTGCTTGGTAGGATGTGTATGAGTCTTAACGAGGCCCAGAACATTCGATGCAACGGTTCCATTATGCTCCATATGGGTAACAGCATTATTAGCAAGAATGCGTAAGTAAAAAAAATTACTTCTTTTTTATGTGAAGAGTAGCAAACGAGCGTGCCGCCTACTTAATCTTAAGCGGTCACTGCAGTCCATAGACACCCGCATCTAACCTCAAACAGAACAGAAGTTCTATCTGAGGTTAGATAGATGTTACTCCTGAGGACTAAGACTCCTCGCTGTAAGTATACAACCGTACGTCTGCAACCGAAACACAAAAATGTTTCACAGTGGATTATGAGGACGGCGGTGTTACTTTCCTGGACGAAGTATTGTTCTACCATCTATCGAACATTTTTTTTACATTGCAAAAAGTAATAGAACAAAGGTGGACTTGATGCTATAGGTTTCGATCCTGCTATGAGACTATAAGGTATAAGTGTGAGTCAGTTCTAAAGGCATCTCCATAACACCTATTTCTGCATTTAGGCAACAATGTCATATAATGTTGTATGTCAATGTCGTATAATATCATCCGGGTTTGAAAGGTGTGGTAAGGTGTGGCTAGGATACTTACACAAGATCTTCCGACTTAGTCTTCAAGAGCAGTAACGCCTTTATGACAGACCATAGGCAAGACTACAATTATTATCATCATCATCATCATCATTAACTGATTAATGTCCCACTGCAGGGCACGGGTCGCCTCTCAGAATGAGAAAGATTAGGCCATAGTCTACGCTGGCCAAGTGCTGATTGGTAGACTTCATACACCTTCGAGGACTTTACAAAGAACTCTCAAATGTGTAGGTTTCCTCACGAAGTTTTTTTTCACCGTTAAAGCAAGTGATAATTTATTTCTAATACACACAAAACTTTCAAAAATTTGAAATGCGTGCGGGTTCGAACCCCGGATATCTAACGTGAGAATACATAATTTTAATCACTAAGCTGTCACTTGCTTCGCATTTTAACGTTTTACTTCTTTCTTTCCAGAATCGGTATCTACGGACTTACGACCACCGCTTCCTGGCCCTTCTAAGAGATTACACAACCAACGAACGAAACACACTAAGCGTGTTGATATTATTTCAAAAAATATTTAAATATATCAATAAATGTGGATCCTTTGCTATACACTTAATTTTATAATTCCTTAAACATAAGAGTCATACACTTTTGTATTATAATTTGAAATATAACAAAAAAATATATCTTCAAGTCTACTTACTTCATTAACCTTCATGACAGAAACCTACGAAAGGTATCTTGAAATATTCCTTTTTAACGATATCGGAAGCTCATAAAATACTGCTCATAAAATACAAAAAAAAACAACAACATGAAAATGTCGCTTGCAGCACTCCAAAAATTATTTTGTTGCGCATTATATTCTGTAATTCTACGCCAAGTTCCTGTATTTTTTTTTTATGTTTTTAAAGTAGCAAACGAGCATGCAGGCCATCTGATGTTAAGTGGTCACCGCAGCCCATGGAC
>DWKL01004621.1:0-10460 GCA_018249415.1 Phareas burnsi
ACCACTAGGCCATCTCGACTGAACAGTTAAACATTTATTGAATAGTACTATTCCGTGACACGCCGATGACGTCACTAATGACGTAGTCACGTGACACACGATAGGTTACATTAATAAATTATTAATCGACACCTAATATCTTTCACTCCCAAATTGTTACACGTTGTCTCATTTGTGTGACACTGGTACCCATTCGGATCCCCGTTTGCAAGTTTAATACTTTGAAAATAATTTCATAAAATACTTTAATTGGCCCACTGCCAGTGGGGTGAACGACATTCCGCTTCGATATGTCATCAATTCGATGTTCATTTTCGCTGTACTATCTCCCACGACATGACGACCTTTCAAATTTCCGCTCACCTCCGCGACTGATGACGTCATTTTCTTTTTCCCTGTGTTATTGTGTTTCGTGTATTACGACGCGCCGTTTTGTGTGATATGGATGTTATGATGGGGCGCCATGCGTGACCCAGTTGTCATAGTCGCCATGCCGGTCTGTCATATATGGGTGTATGGTATACGGGTTCGATCCCCTGTTAGCAGATATCTTAATAATAGACTTAGAGATCTGTTCTGCGTCCAGGTGTAATTTCGGTTATAAGTCTTATCATCAGAATAATTATAATATAACAAATTAGTTTTATTTCAGAGAAATAGTTTTATTTCAGTGGTAGAACGATAGTTCTTCCGCGGAAGTACCACTGCCGCCCTCGTAATCCGCTATGAACCAGTCTCTGTGTTTCGGTCGGAGAGTTGAGGTTGTTGGGCACATTTTGAGCGAGGCGTCCATCTTAGTCCTCAAGAGTAGTGACGCACCTACATATTAACTCAGCTAGAACATCATTCGTGTTTAAATTTGGATGTGGGTGTCCATAGGCTGCAGTGCTCATTTAACATCAGATAGCCTGCACGCATGTTTGCCACTTTTCAAATTAAAAAATAAATTTCATCTCCACGTATTGGAGACCTGGATTCGAGTCCGAGGCAACTCTGAAATCATCTTTGGAATCTTTGGAATCTCATCTTTGAAAGTAATGTCGATTTCTATAAGCTCGTGATAAATAACATCTAATATCGACAATATAAACATCGTGAAAAACACCTACTAATGGTTTTCGAATTTAGGGGTCAGGTAGGTTGGAATAAATAAAATAAAATATCTTGAACAAGGCTTTAATGAGTTACATCTTTGGTCATATCATTGGTTAAAAGAGAACCAGACACATTCATGTTACATCAAAATCCGGTATCCATGCAGACGGTATAGCCGGCCCGCAACAGCAGTACGTCTCTTATATCGACAGGAATGCATGTTATTTCATCTAATTAAATGCTCGAATAGAAATAAGACAATGAAACTTCAAATATACTAAAAAACTAATTTGAACTATTTGGAAACTTGAATTACTAAATTTTAATTAACATGAAGTTTTACATTTCACTATATTAAGATATTTAATATTCACCAATGTATAATTACTATTAATCATTAGATACAATCGTCTACTTACAATAATTATTTTATTTACATAAATAATACAAACATTACAACAATGTTCATAATAAACTTAACAGCAATATACATCATAGATACAAAACGAAACAACGAAGTCGATAGTAAAAAAATTCGCATGTGGCCAAGCCAATCGAGTACAAATAAAAAAATTATAAAATTAATTTGATCTCTAGTTTATGTGCCAATATATCAATTTATAAAATCAAGTTTGAAGACAAAATTTAAATATTTACACTTATTCTATCCGTGGTAGATGTGATTTCTGCGACAATAATCTGATAGGAATAGTTAAACGTCAATATTGATTATATGTTATTTATTTTTGACGATACCAGGTAATATTTGCCGCAGAAACCACTTTATAACCTCAGAAAAATTTAATGTAATAGAGCTTTACGTATTTATCTTCACCTTTCCCACCATTAATCAATTGTAAATGTAACTCTACATTTAACCTTATATATGCAGAAAGTTAGTAAATGTATACTTTTACAAATTACTCTCTTTCTTTTACCCTCTCTCTTTCTTTCTCTCTCTTTCTCCTCGCTCTCTTTATACATTTTATTTGACTGTCTGCAAGACAAATCGGCAGTTTTAAACCCGCGTACATTTTCATCACTCCCATAGCCATAATTCTTCTCTTCAGTCATTATCCTAACTAAGCAAAATTGCCATATGAGATCACCTTACGGGATTATAATTAAAGTTCGAATATTCGATTACATACCAATAATTCTATTAGTTACATATCCATAAGAGTTAAAATTTATTATACAACAAACAATGAGAAATTCCACTACATACGTACGATTTGGCATTTACTTTGCTGTAGACATTATAAATCTATTAAACATTGTTATAAGATTCAATTAAGATACGACATTAATTAATCATTTATAGGTAAAAGTCCAAAAGTACAGTAACAGAAATAATATTGTATTGAACATCTTTATTTCTCGGTTTAATTTTTGTGAGGATTTGCAACGAGAAATCCCTTTGCGATTGCGGTCTGTTTGCGACAGCGCGTCACATGTGACAACTATTTAATATAAGCTCTAGAAGATTATGCATTTTCCAAAAAAATCTGAGAACAGTGATATCCAACCAAAGGAACATGTACTAACAAGAAACACCTACCGCAACAATTTAAGCCCTAGGCTTTATTCGACGTGCACCGTTATCAGCGTCGATGGTGTGAATTATATTTGGAATAACACGCGATGTAGAGCTTACAATAAATATAAATGATTAGGATTGTTACTATATGAAGAGACATGATTATTTGTTAGGATACACGGAGAATACACTTAAGTACAACTTTAAATTTAGATGAAAAGGTTACAAGTTCTGCCTACGTGTTCGTTGTTAACGTCGGTACGCTGAATGGACGAAAGCCTATTATAATAGTCTACGTAGAGACTAAATAGTAGAACACTTAACACTGATTCAAACATCGAGACGAAACACTTATTCAATAACCACGTATCACGGTACGCGCCACCAATACAAGCGGCAACGTGATGAATTACCACATCTCGGTAAAGTCTTCAAATACTCTGAAAGATCGAGTGCGACTAGTCCAAGTTCTTCACTGTTATCAGAGTTACGAACAGCACATAATATTTAACCCAGATGCCTTCAAGTTACGAGCGACGTGTGGCAAAACGCTTAATACGGATGCCATCCAGATGCAAGTTGCATGTAGCAGTAACACGATACTGAACACAGATGCCATAGTCATGAGTCCCATAATCTCGCTGTAGTGATGTCATTACGCCACAAGTAACATGTGACAATAACACAAGACTGAACACGCATGTCGTTACCACATGTCCCATGGTTTCGCGATAGTGATGCCAATAATCTACACGTCTAATATGGTAGTAACACAACACTTAGCACAGATGTCTCTGTCAAGGCTCTCATATTTACGGGATAGAAGCCACTGAGCTCCAAGTCACATGTGGCAGTAAACACAACACTGAACACGGATGTCGTTATCACGAATCCCATGGTTTCGCGATAGTGATGCCATTGAGTTACGCGTCACATGCGGGAGTAACACAACACTGAACACGTACGTCATTGTCACGAGTTAGTACTTGGCGTACGGGTGGGCCGCGTCTCAGGCGCGGTAGTCTCAGCTGGACGCGGAGAGGCCGAGTGGCTTGAGGTGCGGGGGCGCGGCGAAAGGCGCCGCCGAAGAGCCCGACATGTTATTGTTGAGGTCCCCAGCGCGGCTCGACCCGTTCATCAGTGCGCTCATAGCGTTGCTCGATTGCTGGAATTGGATAAAGGTGTTAAAACGATTTTCGCATTCCCTTTTACCGCAGACGTGCACTATGTGGAAGGAGCTTCCTTCGAAGGTATTCCCGGAGCGCTGTAACATGGGGTTCTTAAAAAAAGTGCTATAAGAGGTCTTCTTCCAAACTGATGATGCGTTGGGGAATCCTGTGGCGTGTCAAATGACCATAAATGACGGTGGCTTTTTTCTATCAGGTGGCCCGACTGTCTTATCGCTAGGTTTAGGTATAAAAATTGTATATTCTGCTGAACACAACTCTATGAAGGCAATGAAGGCTACTACTTGCATATACAAGCCAAGTATGAGTTTCGCACAATTGAACTTATTTTAGAGGACTGTCAGGCATGTAATTAACAAATGTTTTGTTTATCATTAAATCAAATGATAATTATATTTGAATACAGACATGACTGCAAAAAATCTGCACGCTGATTTTAAATCTGATCTAGGTCTAGCTTTTGAGATTGAAGAACTCAAATTCACACCCTCAATATATGATAACGCTAGTTACATAACCATAATTATCATCAGTGGCACATAAATAGAATTGAAACTCCTGTATATTACTTCTATTCTTTTAAGATAAGCAATCACCAACAACTCGACTATTCTAAACGCAATATAAGACATTACCAAATATAAATATTAGATAGAAGCAGTTATAACCCAGTGGTAAGATTCTGGCTTCTCAAGCTGGGTTGCCAATGTTCCAATCCCGGGCACATGCGTTTCATTTTTCAAAGTATGTGCGTATTAAAAACTAATTATTAACCGATTGAACGCTAACTGAAAACATCGCGAGAATTCCAACACACGAGAGTTACCCATAAAGTTCTCAAACGTGCGAAGTCTACCAATCCGCACTTAGCCAGTCTGATCGACTACGTCGTCCTTCTCATTCTGGCAAAAAATCCAGCAATGAGACGTACTGGATTGATGACGATAAATATGACATTAGCACGATAAAAATATTACGGAAATCTACTTCTAAAATATGACAATGATAATGGCTCGAGAGATCTAATTATGAAACACCGGAGGTGTCTACAACACCTGAAAGCGAGTTAAGCCTCCTGGGAGTGTAATTCGATTCCAGAAGATCGTCGTGGACGCCAATAAAATGACTGCTTAGCGTCAGGGTGCAACTTTTTTACCTCCATTTTAAATTCGATTATATTACATCAACGTATTTACCTATTTCTACTTTATAGCAACTGTTTGTTTTGCTATGTGCTAATTGCTATGTTCACACCCCATTCATATTAATACTTCATTGACTCTAGAGTTAAAAATAAAATAAATAAACCAATTATCGTAACGAGCGATAAACTATATAAATTAAATTAAACTAGGAAAACATAAGTAAATAACATCTACTTAGTACTGAAATAACTAGGGCATAGACCCTGGAAAATTACCACATCTATTATACCCATAATAAAAGGAGCAAGGAAGGGCGCATAGTCCCGCGGCTTGCGTAGATCGTAACCGATCATCAAAGTTAAGCAACTTCGGGAGTGGCCGGGAGTTGGATGGGTGACCGCTAGTGGCTAAATTTCAAGAACGCTTTCGTAGGAGGGCACGTTAAGCTGTCGGTTGCGGTTGTTATGACCTGTTGAAACCTTGTCGGAGGCCGTGTCGGTGGTTTGAAAACATTAGACACGGGTTGGCCACTAACCCGTATCTCCACCAATCCGCTTTAGAGCAGCATGGTGGAGGATGCTGTAGGCCTTCCCCATTTGTGGGACATTAAAAGGGTTGAAGCCTTCAAAAGGAGCAACAGGAGTAGTGGCTTAAAGTTTGCACAAATACTGCGATAAATTAAACTAGCACATAAACACACACATTTTACACAAACAAGCAACAAAACACACAACCACCATCTTGTCGAAAATTTTAGGAAACTGTGTTTACGGGTAAAATCGGATCCTCTTCTCGGATTCGGAACTAACCGATTTTAAAAAGTGGAGAAGGGGAAATAAATAATATATAATATAATATAAATAAGATAATAAAATGGCGATAAAAGTGATAATATAGCTTCACAGTTTAATTAAAATTACATGTTTGTTTTTTTAAATATCTATTATTCATATGGGATAAATACTTAAATCACGCAACTGACATATAATATATATAATCAATAACTATAAACATACGAAACATCACACACTGAGATATGGACTCTAAGTAAAAAAAATAAAATTTTAATTAGTAATGAAAATCTAAATTTAAAAAAAGTGTTTTTAAAATTCTGAGTGTAACGAAATAGACTTATTTAAAATGCAAATAAACTAAAACGAGTAAGTTGAAATCGGAACGCCTCATTTCATGAGACGTACTACCTTAGACAATAGCACAGTTATAATCAAACATATGCTTACTACACTCATAGCCCCACTCCAGGATACCATGTGTCGTGGGTGCCATGGACACGTACAAGACGAGTACACAAACACCCAGAGCCAAAACAAAAATTTATATCTATGTTTGCTTGGGCGAGCATCGAACCCGGTACCCTCTGCGCGTCAGACCGGTATGGTAAAGGGTGCGTGACGCGTGTCGTCAAATCGATTCTTGTTATGTTTGAAGCTGGTCACAAACATTGGTCATAAACGATCACTTACCGCCCGTTTGGAACTTCTATTGAACAAAAAGTTATTTACCGGTGGAGGGGGCAGATGCGTGGTCTGCCGTTTGAGGTGCGCCAGCGGTGGCGGGTTGTACGCCATGTTAGCGAACACCAGTCGCTCTTCGTAATCATATTCGCAGAGGATCTTGTTCTCGCACAGGTAAAAGCGGTCACCCACGCAGAATCTGTTAACATTAATATATTTTAGAATTTGATCCATTTGAAATAATAATATATATAAATAATAATGAAATGCCTACAATACATATTATTATACAAAATTGTACGTTTCAGTATGACATGCATAGCGCCATCTAACATCACATTAAAAAATAAATATTACCGCATTATACTTGTCTATACTCGGATTGTACATTGAGAGTATAGTAAAGTAAAAATTCGAGCGACACCAACCGAAACTTGGAACCGTAGGCTGGCATTGAAACTTAACACAGTGACAGTCTAGTGGTAAGATTCTGGCCTCCCATACGGGGGTCTGGGGTTCGAACCTGTACGTGCCTCTGATTTTTCGAAGTTACGTGCGTAATAAAAGTTAATTTTCTTGCTTTAACACTGAAAGAAAACATGGTGATCTAATCTACATATCTGAGTGATCGATGGTGTCTGTAGTCTACCATTCCGCGCTAGAACAGCGTGGTGGACTATGGCCTAACCCGTCTCATTCCGACAGGTGATCCGTTCCCAACAATGGGACAATAGTGGGATGACGTCGATGATTGAAACTTGAAATGGCGTGTGAAATCACAGAAAATACTATAGTATAAATATAAATCTATGGTAAAAATATATTTATATTCATTCCCATTTATAATATTCTCCATAACGGTCTTTATATTTATATGAATAAAATTAATTAACAATATGGTATCAAACAAAAAATTCGTACGAACAATTTTATGAACATTATTAAATGTATTAAAATGCTCTATTTATAAATATTTATATTACAAAATAATTTCTGTATTGCAACACGTATTATTTTAATTCTTGTCTTTTACAGTGATAGTCTAGTGGTAAGAATTTCGGTCGTTCACGTTGGACGTTTGAGGTTCGAAGCTCAAGCTCTGATTATCGAAGTAACGTACGTATTAGATATTAATGACGCTTGATCTAACTTTGAAGTTATCATCAACGTCATGATCATTAATATTCCATTGCTGATCACGGCTTGCCTGTTAGAATGAGAAGGGCGAAGACCTAGCTAGGCTAGAAATTTAGAAAGAACTCTCAGACATGCAGGTTTCCCCACCATACTTTCCTTCGTCGTTTAAGCAAGTGATAATTAATTTTTAATACGCACATAACTTCAAAAAATAAGTGATGCGTATTGTGTTCAAACCCCGGATACGCAGCGTGAAAGGCTCGATCTTAACCACTAGGCTGTCACATTGAAATAAATCGTTAATTTACAATAGTTTCTATTACATAGCACTAGGACTTTTTTGTCTGGACATTGTAAAGAAACCTCATGTAGGTTTCTTCTGAGAGTTTTGCATAAAAGTACCAATCCGCACTTGACCAGCTTGGTCGACCATGGTCTACACCGTTCTCGTTCTAATAAGAGATCCTTACTCAACAGTCGGAGAGTAATAGGTTGATGATGATGAATCCCAATAATGAATTTCAACATTATAGGTAGCGTACATCGATCGTTACAGTCAGATGCAGTAACTAAGCTGACAGAGTGCAGGAAGATCCAATTAGTCATTTTCCACCGACAATACTATATCCACGCACTGTTATGGCTGCCGTGTAAATTGAGTTACCGGCTTTCTAAACTCTAAGCTATTTTGATATAATTCGTACTTTAAACTACGTTCACCTATTAAGATATTATCATGAATCCGCTATTACTTCGCAAAAGTAGGGATCGGACGGTAGCCAAAACTGTCTAAGAAATAAAATTTACTATCATGAGTGGAAAGGTCAAGTGGAAGAAGGAGTCGCGATAACGTCACGCAAGCGCGCATCCCTCAATGTAACAAAACAAAAGGTATCGCCTTCGACTCGCCAGTGGCCGCCCGGAACCGGCGGTGATAACACCAAACCTTATCTCCCCTCCAGCCCTCCCTCACGTCTTCCTCCACCCCCGCGTCTCCGCCACCCTGCCAACTCTTTTGTTTCACTTGTCACAAAAATTAAGCGCAATAGCTCGGCTACAAATGTCTCTTTTTTAAGGGGCCAATTTCCACCGCAACTCAGTCGATTTCGCCGCTCTTAATTAACTTTATTTCCTGTTCTCTCCGCTCCCGACTTTTGTTTTTGGGGGTTGTCCTTTTTTATTTTGCTATTTTTTGTCTGCAGTCGCGTAATGGAAAAGATGTAGAACGAAATTTTAATGACTGGGTGCAAGTAAAGCTTTGTGCGACGCGCCATTGTGTCGCGACGACAGCGACACCAAGTTTGACGTTTTACGCAAGCGGACGTGTCTACTGTTTTTCCTTAGCCGTAAAACAAAATCATTCGGAAGAGTGCACGCTACATTAAACAGATGTTTAATGCGACGACGACATCGTTCTGTAATTACACCAATCTTTATTAAATAGTTAGTTTTTAAAAAACTTGTTATCATATATGTTATACGGACTGACAATATGATCAATTAATGTCATACTGTGTTACGTTATCTGGTCGGTTAAGCAAAGATTTTAGTATTAGCTATTTCTGTCCACTGTAGACACAGACTGCTAAGAATTATAGGGCATTCTTATAATTATTTGACCAGTATCACATAAGTTACGATATTTGTCAACTCATTTCTATTATTTTTTATTCAAAAGGGACAAGTTTGACGTTTGCGCCACCATCAGCGTATTAATAGTGAATTGAATAGTTAAGATGCAATGATGCAAAACGGACAGGATTTTATATATAACAATAAATTCTTCTTGATTATCTTCAAATTTTTTTTTATATTTTATAAAGGAAATGAGAATGAACATTTTAAGAGGTGTTTAATTGAGGACTAATTTAGAATGCTTCGTGTATGTGTAGTAGAACATATTAGGTCTTCCAAACAGAACAATGTTGTAACGCTATAAGGCAGAAATTAATGTGACACTTTTATTTGAACTTATTGTACCTTTATGTAATTGTCCTTAAAAATATGCTTCAAAGAAGACATTATCAACGTAAGTTTTATTATAATTAAACAATTTTTCCCTCATTGTACGAGCGTGTACTCCCGTGCACATTTTTTATTCATTTTGTCGAATTTACTTTAACTGTTTGCATGATCTATATAAATAGAGAAAAAAAAGCGGATTCTATTTTTTTTAATATTTAAGATAAAACAAGCGTTTCAAATAATACTTTTTTGAGTTGCCATAGCCATCTGACACGCAGAGGGTTTCGGGTTCGATTCCCGGCCAATCAGACATTTAAATGATGAATTGAAATTGGTGTTCGGGTCTGGGTGTTTGTGTACTTGTCTTCGTATATATCCATGGCACCCACGATACAGGGTCAGTCTTTGTATATATCCATGACACCCACGACACAGGGTCAGTCCTACTGTGGGGCTATGAGCGTAGAAAACGTTTATTTACTTGTACTTGTATTTATAACAGCACTTGTACAAGGCAAGCAACAGTCACTAGTACATCGCATTGGGAGCGTGCGATCGGCGGCACGCGGCTTCCGTCTGCCGAAGCCCGCGGGCGCAGATTGCTACTAAATTATTTAGCCGTTTAGCGATATTCGCCCGTGATATCTGCCGCCCGCCGCTCCAATCGGACAGCCCACAAATTGGATTCAGATTTCTGCCGGCATGGAAATTGATTTCTACCTGATATATAACAGTTGACGCTCCATATTGTTGAGCAAATACGTGAGGATACCTCACTTGAAAAAATGTTTTATGTAATAGCTAATATTTTAAAATCAATAACTAGAAGGTACCCTCTCTTCTGCAAATCCTTGTGGGTTATTAATCAAATGCAAAGCGGAGAAATTAAATAATGGTGCCTTTTCCTTCTTCTTTT
>DWKL01004622.1:0-10459 GCA_018249415.1 Phareas burnsi
CTAATTTTAGGAAACACAAACGTCCCACTGCATTTCTGTTTCAAACTCGTGCCGTTTTGCCAACTACTTTATTTTTATACTCTCTTTGTAATGCACATTGTGTGTTAAACTCCGGAACATTAGCATTAAACAGGAATATTTTAATAATTATAAAGAGTTCCAAGCATTTATACAATATAGTTTTATTCGACTTTAATGAAGATAAACAAAAGTTCAAAACAGTGTACCTACTAGAAATATTAAATATTATTCAAACGAAAATAGGCATCACGTTTACGTAAGTTTTTATTAAAAAAACACGCCTACGAAGTACTTGTGTAAGCATTACATACATAAATTTCGAGGATCACCTCTAGACAGAAAATAGGCTTTCGCGTGAGATTTGCAGTTATAAAAAGTAGTCTATAACGGAGAAATAGAGGCATTTGGAAAACGACTCAATTTATATTGGTGCGTATATCAGAATGTTAGCGGATTGGCTCAGGCTGCGCGGCGCAGATAAGTTGTTGAGTTGCTAGCGCCAATACTAATGAATCAACTTCGGCCGAGCCTGGCGCGTTGCCCGACGAACTCAACTTTTAATTGATTTGACATTATTCCGTTTGTGACCACCGACCGATCGCGACGCCCCTTCAATTATAACTCATCTCTCGATGAAATGATCAAATGAAAATTAATTTACGAAAGTTAAATGAAGTTATTAAGATAATAGTCGGTCGCTGTTGTAGACGGCTTTTATTCTGTTAAAATATTGTAGGTATAGCGAAATATTTAATCGAGGTAATCTGATAATATTCCAAAGTTATAGTTATCATATTATGTTCATCATTTTTTTTTTTAATGTTTGAAGAGTAGCAAACGAGCGTGTAGGCTACCTGATGTTAAGTGGTATCTGCAAACCATGGACACCAACATCAAATCTCAAACAAAACTTAAATTCTATCTGATGTCGTACATACATGCGCTACTACTACCTAAGACTGAGGCGGTCGCCTTCCTGTAAGAGTGCCCGGCAACCGCACCTCAAGAACCGAAACATAAAATTATTTCAAGTCGGATTATGACGGCGACAACAATATCGCCTATCAAAATGAGAATAAAGACAAAATTACAGAATAAAGCCCAAATCTAAATACATTTTTGTAATTATGTCATAAGTTTTCGTTAAGGAAGATGCAATGAAAATATAAAATTATTCTTACAGTAGGTTCTGATAGAGACATTAATTTTACGAATTCAAATACCCATTATCATATAAACATTATACATAATGAAGGTATGGTTTATTTTTCAAATTGGATGCACTCGCTAATGTGGACAAGAATTCGAAGGTCGTTTAACCTTGCAAAAATATGATGAAATTTCAATATCCTTACTCAACCTGCTAAAATTAATACCAACTCTTAATGATTTAAAGAATTGCTTCACGACGGATGCTGAGGGCGGCGGCGGTACTACCGTGTACGAGCTATAATTTTACCTATTACAATATCTGTGAAATCTTAAAAAACGAGGTTAATTTTTAGGCGGATTTTTGATTTATTCTGATATGTAGTAAAAGTATAAATAAGTCATTTTAGACTAAATAATCAATGGGGGTTCACGTGAAAATAAATTTCAAATTTCGAAATCAGTTAAGAAAATATTCGGAACGAACTTCACACATGTGTGAAACCGCTGACGGAAAGTTACTTTCGTAGATTTTTTAAAACAAAAAAATCTTCTTAAAAACCTTATATACTTTTAGAGACTTATTTTTAGGCGATTTATTCAAACGACCAATAAATATTCACGAGTAATTAACCGCCGCGCCGAGTCGAACGCTGAATATTTTTTCACCAACGGATTTTCACGGTATTCTCCACTTAAGTGTATTACCAAGTCAAGCTAACTCTATAACATGTGACGTAGTAGATTTAGCTAAATTAGATTTTTAAGTCATAGTAGGTTAGGATAAAGGAAATGGGAAATCATAGTGGGTTATAATAACGGAATGGTGGCAAATGGAGTGGCACCACTGTCGCACCTATAATAATAATATCTCTTTCTACACTCATAGTCTCATATTAGGATTCCCTGTGTCGCGGGTGCCATGACCACATAGATGAGTACACAAACACCAATACCCTGAAGAGAAATTCATTATTTAGAGGTCCGCTTGGCCGGCAATCAAACCCGGAATCGTCTGCGAGTCAGGCCGGAAAGAAAGGTATCCGCTGCGCCACGGGGGTCGTTGTATAACACTTAATTTTTTAAATAAGTAATAATATTACGAGGGAAGGTACCAATGTCGCCTTCATAATCCACCGTGAAACAATCCTTATGTCTCGGTTGGATGGGTGTTGTTATGGGGTATATCTACATCGAGGCGATTATCTTAGTTTTCAGGCGTTGTAACGCATCTACATACGATCTCAGATAGGGCTTCAGTCCTGTTGGAGGTCAGATATGAGATGTGGGTGACCTTTGTTTACAGTGACCATTTAAAATCAGGTGGCCTGCATGTTCTTTTTCTCACACTTCTCATATATAAAAAAATGTTATGTGCACGTTAAGCTTCCCAGTGCACTTGCTGCTCTTCATATTATAGCAATAGATAAATATAAACTAGGTTCTATTTCAGATGCAATCGTCGACTATTTAGTAAAAGCCCGGGCCACAGGAACTCCCTTCGCCGGGTTGAGATCTCAAATAAATTACGACGTCTGTCCCGAATACGTATTTCCGGGTAATTCAATTCAATCATCCTAATGCTGAACTATAATCAAAAGGTGATAAAGATAATGGTTAAAATATAAACGAATGGGTGAATCTATTGCCATAAAAAAGGAAATCTCAGTGGATATTTCTTTATGTTAGAAGAATGATGACGAGTGGTAAATGGGCGTTTGTACTATCTGATGTTAAGTGGTCAAAATAGCTCATGGACATACACATCTGGCCCCGAATAGAATGGAAGTCCTAATAATGGTACAATATTATAAAGAATCGACTATACTTGTGGAATAAAGATAGCAGCAATATTTGATATGTTGAAAATAATTTGAAATATTTCCGACATTTTTTATTATTAATTTTTTTTTATATTTGTAAAGTAGCAAATGAGCATGCAGGCCACCTGAGTTAAGTGGTCACCGCAGCCAATGGACACCCACATCGAACCCTAAACAAAACCGAGATTGTATTTGGATCCTGAGGATATCCTCCTGAGGACTATGATGGTCGTCTCGCTATAAGTGTGCCTGGCAACTATACCTCTCCAACCGAAATACAACAATTACTTCACGACGAATTATGAGGACGGCGGTGGTACTTCCCCAGACGAACGATTGTTCTACCACCTATTAAAATTAATTATATTAAATACCATAATTTCCTTTAAGTTGTATATCGTATAGTCTTTCAATAATCTATATAACTATTAATAACATTTTCGTACGCGTAACATTCTCACTACGCAATAGAGTACATTTACGTTTTACGAACGACTCAATTTATATTGGTGCGTATATCTGAATGTATGCGAATTGGTTCAGCCTGCTCGCCATAGATAAGTCGGCGGCGGCCTGCGAGCTTCCAATACTAATAAATCATCTACGGGCTCAAGCGACGCGAGAATCAAACGTTGGTAATTGATTTGACATTACTGCGTACTGTGCTGTCACGATTGTAGCGCGTCTTTCATCGTAAATGTATTACTATTTCACATTTGGGAAAACGTAGCAGAATGAGAAAAATAAAGTCCATCACAGTTCTACAGCGGGGTGGTAGAATTTACAAACAAGAGCATTTTATGAGAGCGGGCAGGCATGTAGATACCTATACCGTCAAATATTTATTTCATTTACCGTTAAAACAAATTATAATTAATTTCTACATACGCACTTACTTTGTAAGTTTAGAATTCCTTTTCGTCTTTTTGTATTACGTTTTTATTCGTATTTACGTTATAATCCAATTTTAATCGAATATGCAAAATATTTATCTGCAATATGCGTGAAATTGAAACACGATTTTAATATTAATAAAGTGAAATACCTTATTCATATAATATTAATCATACAAATATATGGGTATATCAGAAGTAAAACGAAAATAAACTTTTTAGTTAGTGACTATAGCCATTTTGTGATCGGACGATGACTGTAGAGCTGGGAGGTGGTAATAGGATCCTCACGTACACCTAATACACCTAAATCTAAAATAAAAGTTTTTAAAATGTAATTTGTCATAGGAGGGTAATATATCGAAATAGTTTGGAAACATTCTGGGGAAAATAATCTTCTACTGCCTAAGTCATGCTCTATTTATCGTATAATTATTTTTACTTTCAAAATTTGTAACGTAAGCAAAATAATAATCGTATTAAACAATTAATCTATTTTGGCACAATTTGCAGTTTTCACCGACATTAAACACATGCCTTGCCTTCATTATAAAAGGTATTAAATTAATAATAACACTAAAATGCGGGTAGAGCTAACCGATTTAAAGGGTCCACGTAAAGATAATTATCCTGCTGACTTTAACAACGTTGAAGGTAACCATCGGAGTCACATAGTTTGCTGAGATGATATTAATACGGCAGTATAAAATAAAATGAAAAGCCTATTAACGACATTATTGTTTATTAGGGACTATACATTGTTTGAGGTGCATAAAGCTTGAAACTGTCTATTTTACAGGTGCGTAAAGCTTGAAGCTGTCTATTTTACAGGTGCGTAAAGCTTGAAGCTGTCTATTTTACAGGTAGAACTATAGTTCGTTTGGGGAAGTACCACCGCCGCGCTCATCATCCGCCATAAAGCAATTCTTGTGTTATGGATGAAGAGGTGTGATCGTCGGGCGCACTTATAGTGAGACGACCGTCTTAGTGTTCGGGAGTAGTAACACATGTAGGTCTTCAGTCCTGTTTAAGGTTAAATGTGGGTGTCTACGGGCTAGACTGACCACCTAACATCGGATGATCCACACGCTAGTTTGTTACTCTTCTCAATTATAGTAAAAAAAAAAAACTCAAGAAAAGTCAAATGATATATCATTTTTATTCTATTGTAATCGTATTTTAAAGATTGAACATTTTAAATCAGAGTTATCCTAATTACACTTTTCTTAAGTTATGTTTAACTAAGCAATGATAGCCAAGTGGATATGATTCCGGCCTCACTGGATGTCCGGGATTCGAACAAGCACGCATCATTGATTTTTCGAAGTTATGTACGTACGAAAAACTTGAGGAACCGAACTCGTAGATGTGTAAAATTTATTAATTCACACTTGGCTAGTCTAGCCCTTCTCATTCTGAAAGGAGACCCATGTCCATCAGTGGGGCATTAATGGGTTGATGATGATGTTTAACTTCGTCCGATACGGATTGTCATAATCGTAGCACGCTACGACGCCACAATGCTACGGTATTATGACTCTACGGTTTCACTAAGACCTTTGAGTTTGCGAACAATGAAGTCGCAACGTAACGTAAGTGAGCTCATGCATCGCTCGCTGAATCTTTGAGCGCCCATTACGGCGCTAATGCTACGATGCTTGTATCAACTGTTCGCTCGAGCGGTGCCAACACATGCTGACGAACGATATTTTGGAGAGTATTTTAGTTAAAATAAAATTTCAGTATAATATATTTCAATTGTTTTTTTTAAGAATATTTATGCGCATATAGACCCGCTTCTTGTGCAAGTTGTAATCGATCTGCAAAGCTAAGTAACGTCAGACACGGTCGAGAGTTGGATACGTGACCGCTAGTAGCTAATTTTCATGTGCAGCAGTGTGTTGGAATATGCTCCAGGCCTCACTCAGATTGTGGAGAACCATTATCAACAGTGGGATATACTGCTCAATCTACGTCGAATGTTTTTATAATTCCCATAAGACTTCCGTAAAGGTTTAACGATTATTATCCAATGATAACTACTGGGTGTGACAGCGTAACGTGCGAGGGCACGGAAAGGCGCATGAAGTTTCGCCACTAGTGATCGCCCATCTAACTCCCGACCGCGCCCTATTGCTTGTAGTTCCGTTACGATCTACGCAAAACGCGGAGCTATGTTCGCTTCCCCTATACTTATTTCTACCTTATAACAGTGGTGCAACGTTGCCGTGCCATAGTTTGAACGCTGGAAGGAATGTGAGGGGTTCCAATTTAATTCTACACAGCCAACACGCCAGCCACACAACATCCAGAAGTGATCACCTTCTATTTATTTGATGCCGGTAACAGATGTACATAGCCGGTGACCACTTATCATCAGGCAAATTACAAGTTGGTTTACTGTTGTTCAGTCCATGTCTGTGGGCGGTAGTGACCACTTGTCATCAGGCGGATTGCAAGCTCGTTTGTTGCTTTTTATAGGGCGAATGTCTGGTGCTTTCTTAACATAAAAATAAACTTTAGCTGATTCTGGGGAAAGTGACTGTTATATATGCGAGTGTGATCCCTTTCGTTTTACTTTTATGAACGCGCGTCGATAGTGACGCGCCCTATGTAAATGTTATTGCGGCCTTTGAGAAAACATTACCCAATGTTTTCCGAGGGCAAACGAATTGATAGTTTGAAATCATAGTAAACATTTATAATCGGTTACGGCTGGTGTTGCCAGGTCTGATGCCATGGCGGACGCGGAAAACCGTAGTTTTTTTACAAACAATAAACAAACCCTTTCTATACTACACTTGTAGTCTCAAACTAAGATTACCTGTGTCGTGGGTGCCAGGTACACATACAAACACAAATAACCAGAACGGAAATTCAAATTCCTTATTTAGATGCCTGCCGGGGTTAGAACCCAGAACCCTCTGCGTCTCAGACCGGTATATAACGCCATGCGTATCATCATACCCGTCGGTTGACCGGTTTTACCTATCGCGTAAGTATTTTAACCAATTTATTTAGATGTAAAGCTCGCAATGACTACACCCCTTTTTAAAATTTACATTATACGAAACAATTTAACATGTTGACTGCGGTGCTAATATTCGAAACGATCCACCTGTGCGGCGCGTAACGCTACAGGCGTGTTCCAGTACGGGGGCATACATTGTATGCGTGCGAGTTACACGGGTGGCGCGGACAGTAAAAGACGACAGGTGTGTTCGTCACAGTCAATGTGTTAGTCCTTACTCTAATGAATAATTGCAAGATTTGCAAGATAACTTATTATCGTATGAATATCAAAACAATCAATCCATTTATTGATTTAGCGAATATTCTTGGTTTGTTGTCAAAGTATACAAATTAGTCGCGGTTGGGCGGACTTTTTTATATTTGAAGAGTGACAAACTAGCGTGCAGACCAACACATGTTAAGTGGTCGCTGCAATCTATAGACACCAATATCTAACCTCAAACAGAACTAATCCTGAGGACAACGATGATCGCCTCGCTTTTATGTGTACCCTACAACCACACCTTTCCAATCGAAAGCGAAAAAAGCATTACTTTACAGCGGATTATGAGGCCAGTGGTAGTACTCCCTCGGTTGAACGATAGTTCTACCACCTATCAGACCGATGTATTGAACGATTTTCAAAAATAGACGTATTTGACTTCCAGATCCGTCCAGATGTTAGCTGTTAACTTCTAAGTACCGGCTTTAATATCTCTGTGGACCGTTAGTGGCATATAAGCATTTTTTTTTGTTTCAAGTGTAGTAAACGAGCGTGTAGACCAACCGATATTAAGTGGTTACAAAACTGGAGTGCTATTTGAAGTCGTATGTAGATGAATCGCTTCTGACTGAGGACTAAGATTGCCTTGCTGTAAGTTTGCCCGACAACTACACCTCTCCAACCGAAATACAAAAAACTGCTTTACGGCGGATTATGAGGGCGGCGGTGGTACTTCCCCGGACGAACGATAGTTCTGCCACCTATAATTATATAGGCGGTATAGATGGGCTGTTTGGGTAATTTCAATTTAGTGAGTGCTGAATATCGGAATCGAATCTCGCAGGCATCTCTGAGTTTTCGAAGTTATGTAAATAATAAAAGTTATTTTTCACTTGCTCTAACGACGAAGGAAAACATTGTAAGAAAAGATACACATTTGAGAGTTCTCTGTAAAGATCTCGAAGGGGTCTGAAGTCTACCAATCCGCACTTGGCCAGCGTGGTGGACTATCACCTAACTCTTTACATTCTAAAAGGAGACCTGTGCCCAGGGAGGATCTAACTAATGGATTGATAATGAGTATGTAAATAATGTTATTTAAATTCAGTTTATTGCGTAAGTTCATATTTGTTTCGTGTTCATGGATGTAGGTTTTATTTTTGTTGTAGTTACTTTAACATAAACACGGTGGCAATGTTTGAAAACTCAAATACTAAGCTGCTATTTTGGTGTAAAGTTGGTAAGTTCACTAATAGCTATATTTGTGTTGGTCGGTACACACAACTATGTGCTTATTCTAGTTCAGTTCATATTGAAGTTGTAAAGAAGTAGATATGACTTTATTATATTATAAAAATGAATTGGGATTTACAGAAAAATAAAATTTTCCTTTATTTGATCAATGATATTCCAAAATTTAAAGCCGAATTGGAAGCTTTCCAATTTTGATTATATTTCAAGTTTTACGTTATTATCATCTTTATCATCAACCTATTGCTGTCCCACAGTTGGGCACGGTTTTCCTTTCCTCTTAGAATGATAAGGGTTCTACCTTAGCCCACCTCGCTGACCAGATGGTAGACTTCTTAAGCCTTTGAAAATTTTACGGTGATCTTTCAAGTATATAGATTTCCTCACAATGTTTTTCTTTACCATTAAAGTAAGTGATAATTAATTTCTAATGCGCACATAACTTAGAAAAATAGGAGGTGCCGGGATTAAATCCCCTACTTTCCAGAAGAGGAGCCTGGAATTGGCTATTACTTCCGATTTTAACATATCATCATCTACCTATTAATATCCCATTGCTGGGCACGAGTCTCCTCTCAGAATGAAAAGGGTTAGGCCATAGCCCACCACGCTGGTCAAGTGCAGATTGATAGACTCCACACACCTTCGAGAACTTTACAAACAATTCTCAGATATGTAGGTTTTCTCATGATGTATTCGTTCACGGTTAAAGCAAGTGATAATAATCGTGATCTTCAATTTGAACAAAATTTTCTTTGAGTAGTAGGTATATACGTGCCATACCCAATCTCTCCTTATACTACTTTGATTATATTTTCTGTCGTAACAAAAAAATACGTTACATGTCCATGGTTTTAATAAAATACGAATACTCAGATAAACCACATAACATATCGCACGAAGTTTCAAGTGTCTTTAAACTTAGGTATAGCTTATTACGTACTCCTCTTAGCTTAGAACTTTTAATTGATATTTTGACTTTACTTTGCATTCGGACAGCTCATTTCTCTATAAAAATAATAAAATGAAATATAGTGTATAGTGAGAATATTAAAAATAAAACAATTCTGATAAATGTTTTCGATATATGCAGATAATTTCTGTATTGCTTCAATATAAAACCCTTCAGATTAATTATTAATGTTCAAATAAGCTATTATCAATTTGTAGATAACTTAGATTTTCCTCAAAAATGTCTCTGTCTGACGATTATCCGCACACACAGGAAACGTTACTTCAAGAGCTTCTGAAATATGAACAGTTTTACACAGAGACGCAATCTGAGCACACTTTATGTTACTTCTATTTACAGTGATGTAGTGTCAATCTAGTCACGTAGTCTACATATTGTAAGTGGAACTGCGAAGTTACGCGATAGCTTGGAGGTTTCGTTCAAACTTGCAAATGAAAAGTTAATGCCCAACTTTGTGACAGGCGCGGTCGCGGCGCTCGGCGACCTCTTGACGCTGCTCAAATGAATTTCAACTTTTAAATTATTTGCCGCGACATTTTCGAATTTACTTGACGATGATTTAAAACACAATATATAACTATAATGTGGTTTAACTACATTTCCGTCAGAAATTAATAATGTACGCCTTTATAATAATAATAAACAATATATTGTCTATGGAAGTTTACGAATAACAAAGATAGATAGTTGTTTTATTTAGGCATTTTATTTTAACAAAAATTTTATTACGCAATATATTTTATGATAGTAAAATAAATCTGATTTAATTATGAGGTAACGACATTTACATTTGGAATTATTAGATATACCTACAATTATTACAAACCTGAACTTTATGCATCTACTACCTAAATTAATTAAAATCTTGTACAATAGCTTTGACTCCCAAATTGCATAGCAAGTTGTACCAAGGCGTATATCGGAACTACGTGCTAATAAAATTTATGTCGAGAATAAAGACACTCTTGATACTCGTTAAAACTTTCTCAGCGTTTTGAAAGAGAAAAATTTACCTTGTTACCCGCTTGCGGTCATTAGGAACAAGTAATACTTATCTTTATTTATTTACCAGGCTTTATTCTATTGCGGTAGATGTAGTACCTGCTTAAATATT